>JANTPZ010096712.1:0-11970 GCA_025593235.1 Vachellia pachyceras | reverse complement strand
TTAATCATTTTTAAAACTAATTAAAAAGAATATGAGTATATGCAAACGCGACAATAAGTCTATGTGAGAAGGAATTCTGTTTTTTATTTTTTTAAATTCCAAATTAATAAATTATTATTTTATTTTTAAAGGAAAATTTAAAAAGAAAAAAGAAAAAAGATCAACCGGTTCAACCCACTGACCCGGCCGGGTTGACCGGGTTGATCCCGGTTCACACCGGGTCAGACCGGGTTGACCGGTTTGACCCCAAACCGGGGTCAAAATACGAACCGGACCGGATTGGAGGCCGGTTCACCGGTTTCCGGTCCGGTTTCATCAACAATGCTTTTTTGGGATTTCAAACCCCCGCGGTTCACGGCAGACAAGTGAACAGAGGGGCTTTAGGCATTGTTTGGTTTGAGTTTCTAAGAAGGGAGGCTAGGTAAGGGATGGAATGGAGAAGAAAAATTTGTGTTTGGTCCAACAATTGAAGGGGCGGGGCGGGGGAGAATTTTTGTCTTTTTCTAACTTCTTCCCCCTTTACCCTCCAAATCAGGGTTTTTTTAGGAGAGACAATCATTATTTCTGTTTGAATAGTCCGTTGAGAGAACGGACACAGATTTCGAGGTAAATATGTGAGATGAGTTTTGTCTCAGTAAGCGCAGGAATGACTTTTGGTTACCCAAACGGGCTAACCAAACATAGGAATGATCCCTTTCTAACGAAATTGGCCATAATATTTTAACAATATTCTAGCGTTACCAAGGTTAAGAGATCCCCTTTGGCTAACCTCCAAATAGATACGGCAACGCATTGCCTCACTGGAATAGCATCACGAAGCATTGTGCTCGTCTTCATCACCACCGAGTCAAGCTCCTCGCAGATCAAATATTGCTTTGCTAAATGTTGCTTTGCTCATTTAGCAACATATCAAACGTTGCTTTGCTCATCCGGAAAGATCGCCGGAATTCTTCCTCCATAAAGTCAAGGTGGCTACACTGTTCCCACCAATCCTTCTACCTATCCTTCACCTATAGACAGCGATGGTGCTGACCTGAAGACAACGATGCGGTACTTGCCGGCGCCATAATTTTAGAACCCATATTGTCGGAAATGAAAGTGGAATCGGAAACAGTAGATGAAGCCAAAGCAGACATTGTGGTGGCAGAATGATGAGCCCTTTTGGTTCGCAAATGGTCAAACTCATCCATCAAAAGAGTAATGGTCCTAAATCTGTACATAGTAATCATTCATTGCTTTGAGCTTACTGCTCACACATGCAGGTCATCCTGTAGGTTGCAGGTTAGGGGGCATGCTAAATCAGCCTGCCCCCAACGAGCTGCATTTCTGCAACCCAAGCCCATCCCACCGCGCGTTTACCACATCTAGCTCACAGTGATACTCGAACGTAGCTATGTGTAAAGTCCCACATCGGTTGGGAAGGAGAACGAAGTATGCCTTATAAGGGTGTGGATACCTTCCCCTCGTGGACGCGTTTTCTGGGTGGCTACGGCTGCACCCAGAGGAACAAAACCCTGCTCTTGGCTACGGCTGCAAACAGGGACAATATCTGCGAGGGAGGGCGCTGGGATGTTACAAGTGGTATCAGAGCCAGGTTTCCGGTCGGTGTGCCAGCGAGAACGCTGGGCCCCTATGGGGGGTGGATTGTAAAGTCCCACATCGGTTGGAAAGGAGAACGAAGTATGCCTTATAAGGGTGTGGATACCTTCCCCTCGTGGACGCGTTTTCTGGGTGGTTACGGCTGCACCCAGAGGAACAAAACCCTGCTCTTGGCTACGGCTGCAAACAGGGACAATATCTGCGAGGGAGGGCGCTGGGATGTTACAAGTGGGATTGTAAAGTCCCACATCGGTTGGGAAGGAGAACGAAGTATGCCTTATAAGGGTGTGGATACCTTCCCCTCGTGGACACGTTTTCTAGGTGGCTACGGCTGGACCCAGAGGAACAAAACCCTGCTCTTGGCTACGGTTGCAAACAGGGACAATATCTGCGAGGGAGGGCGCTGGGATGTTACACTATGTCTTGCTCAGATTCCATAGCCCTCTTCTTATCCTCTTGCTTATCTTCTTCGTCCAAAAGAATCAATCAAAGAACCAGTGTTTGTCCCCATATCAATTAGGAGAAAGAAAGCTCAATGGTTCACTGAAAAAAAAGCTTTAGAAAAATCCTCTTAAGAAATGGGACCAAGCTAATCTCCATCAAAGAACTAGTGTTCCTTTGGGTTGGTGTGAAATCAAAGGGCTCACAACAGAAATATGGTTGCGATTGGAAGTAAGAGAGTTGAGTTTTTTTGTGTAAAAAAAATAATAAATAAAATTATAAGGGTATAACTGTCAGTTTAGAATTTACTCCACTCACCTCCTCTTCTTAACCACACAACAATTATTAAAATATCTATCCTACCTTCATCTCCCTTTGAACCAAACAAAGCTCATGTCCTCCTCTCACTTAACATCACCTACCTTTAATTAACCTCACCTTGGTATACCCAAAAAATGACTTGAGTGAGTTGAGTCATATCAATCCAAGACTTAACTAACAAGGCCAACCCAAGATGTTATCCACTGGGAGTCCCAACAGTCAAGTGCCTTCGACGCACGTGGAACCATGTCTAAAGCTCGTGTCCATCATCAACCCCCAACGTCGGATGAAGTAGTTGTGATCCGAAGATCAAGCGACCATTACTTTAGGATTATCGGGGGTCGTTTGGCATAACGAATAGGCAACTGCAGCCGACGATCAAATATTTACCCTTACCTTACCTTTTATTGAAAATGATTCAAAACATTATATTCATAGTATTCTCTCTTGTCCCTCTTGCTCTCATCTCCTCGGCTATCAAACTCTTTGTACTCAAGATTCTCAACTATAAAATCCTTTTTCGTTGCCTTTATTCGTCTTACATCGACGAAAGTAGTTGATTTTCACCTTCATTGCACTCTTAGTGTCCCAATTTCTTCCAATTTTATTTAATTCTAATCACCTACTAAAATTTGCACAAATAGCCTCCCTCCGCTACTTTAAACCAAACAAGGCCTTAGTGATTTGCGAGAAATGAATAAAAAAAATCACCTTAAATTTTAAAAAAATTAATCCAAACACCCCTTTATCTGTACTATACAGGATATAGCATGTGTTAGTAACATGTGCTAATTAATACTATTTAAAGTTAGTTGACTTTTTTAGGATAAATGAAGTTAATTAACTAATATGGTTATGATTTTTTAAACCAATTTATCTTATTTATAAACTGATATATAATTTAATAGTATACATAAGTATTTTAGAATATACGCTATAATTAAATAATTTATTTAATTTTTGAATCTATATAAAAAATAGTCAACGGACTCTTATATTATAGACATGAATACACAATGGTGCAGCAAGGATCAAGGATAAAAAGTTGATGTACCATAGGCTTAGGTGAGTTGAAAATTAATCTAAACTCGGCATCTATTTTTCTAGGTTTGATGAGCTAATTATTTGTTTAGTTGAACGAAGTCTCATGGCACAATCTCATACAAGTGTGATTTAACTTTCTTGTCTCATCAGTATTGATCAATTGGTGTTGTTTAGTGTGCTTTCTCCTTAATCAGAGCCAAAGTTTTGAAAATCCGGTTGGTGTAAATTAATACTTTCTTCAGATTTCATCTTCCATTTCCTAACTCGCCGGCTCCAAAGAAATTATTTCCTACTTCCAACTCAGCCAAAACTCATCCACACACGTCCACTGCAGTTTTTTATTTTTTATGGCCTAAGTACATTTTTCTCCATTTGATGCATATTGACAGTGTCATGTGTGCACGTGTGAGGTACTTTCTCTGTTTCAATCTATAAATATTTTTGAAAATTCTTAATTAGCTCACACCTAATTAATGGAAGATACTCCTGAAATAAAAAGTTAATGATTTTTTTCAAAACATTTTATACCATGAACAAAAAGCTACTCCAAAAGAAATCTTACACATCGAAATCATACAGTACAGTTTAATGCGCCTAATACGTAGAACACAATTATTCTCCAAAACTTGAAAATTTAACATTCACATTCACACATACGCGGATACCTTTTTTAGCAGTGCCTAATAACATGAATGATCAATAATAAACACATTCATTATAAGAATAACTGTTAAAGCAAATGATATGCATAGACGAAATATCTGTAGTTACTTGCAAATAGGTTTTTTTTGTTCCGTTTTCTCCTCTTTTTTTCCGTTGCTTTCTGTTCTTGAGCTTCACGGTTTTTCATCCCAGTAAGCCAGCTATTGAAATATATTTTAATATTCCTCATTATATTTAGTTACCAATGAAATTGTCTTTTATCCAAAAAAATAAGCGCGATTCCTGCAAGAGATTATAAGTCCAATCGTGGGAAATTTTAAATTGGATCCCTCATGGACGTTCGTTCCGTCCCCTCCTCTTTGCTTGTGCGTCGAGTGACCCTCTCTCCATACGTTCTAGTGACCGGACTTTCAAAGAATCAATAAAAAATGCGGCATTCAAACAAACCCATTAAGTGAGGCCAATATCCTAGTCACAATCCAAATACAGGAACATACAGGAGCACCAAAAGGTATACCAGGGATTAAAAACCTAAGCATTAGACCAGCCAAAAGCGATTACTGCCTCGACCTTGACTCTGCCCGTCTGGCTTCATCTGCTGTAGATGGAAACAGCTCCACGTACCTCGACCCAATTGTCATTTTATCCTTGCCTATTGCTCTCTTAGCCTCTTCTGCTGAAACAAACTCCACATATGCCTCTCCCGTAGCTTTCCCATCGGGGCGACATGCAATGTGTATCTTATCTTCTACCAGCTTAAAATCTCCGAAAAAATCAATAATCTCAGATTTTGAGACAGTGAATGGAAGCCCACGCATTTTTAATATCTCTGTGTATTCCATCTGATCCTTATCGCTGAACCTCTTTGACCGAGATGGAGGAGGGCTTCCATGATAGTCGGTGTCATATATCCCTTCATAGTTTACCTCCGCAGCAACTGCATTGTAGTAATCTTGCCTCTTGCACCTGAAAACTTCAACATATCTTCGCCCCATGTTCTGCCGATCTCTCTGTAAAGCGAACTCAACTTGCACTGCTCCAGCAAAGACAACAAAAGCTTCCCCTGAGAACCTTCCACTCTTGTTGACCAGCAATACATCCACAATGTCCAGTCCAGCAAAGAACTTGAAAATGTCAATATCAGTGCAGTTGAAGGGAAGCCCCCTGAGACGAACCACAGGAAAGGGTGGGGGCTGGAAACCACCAGCATATCCATAAGGTTGAAAGCCACCTGTTCCGCTGCTCACTGCGAAGTAGGGATTGGATTCCATCATTCTTTGTCTCTTTGAGCCAACCTCGTACCCGTCCGAAACCCCCCCGCTTCCCAACATTGCCCTTCAAATTTCATACCCAAAAAAAAAAACAGAAGAGAATCCCCCACTCAACATGTTAATAAAGTCAAACCCAACCCACACTTCCCTGACATCTAATTTTAATTCCTAATCTCACAGCATTCATCATAATGATTACTTTTTATCCTAAAAGAATAGATAACATGTAGAAAGAAAGAAACCAGCTTCTATGCATCAAAGTAAAAAAAAAAAATCCATCCACACCAATAGACAAATAGTGTACCAAGAATAAACCACAGACGTATATTTTTTAGGAGTTTGATCAATTTAACACTGAGTAGATAATACATTAATTTCCCATATAATGGTGAGCAGGAATAACCACATTAGAGAGGGCATTGTCATATGAATCCCAAGTTATTTTAACCTAACAACAGAAAGACATTTAACCGAACCAAGACAAATTTTATAGAAGCACAAGTAAATAAGATGATGTCACATGTAAAAATCAACATGCATGCACGGGAAAAAGTTGGAAAACAATCCACAAATAATACAACTCAAAAGAAAATAATTCCCAAACTTTGGATAAACTATATCATGATCGATTCATATTGCTCCTAGGTCACAGTCTCGGCTAAATTCACTGAAGAAATAACAAAGTAGACTGTAGGACCCAAATTGAGAAGGCCACTCACAACAATACATAAAAATGCGTGAATATTTGTGAAAAGAATTTTCACATTCAAGAGGATTTCCCATTTCAGTTAATCATTTGATCAAATAACCAATTATGAAGACGTCTAATATGATTCTACAATAAATTACTCTAAAAGCCAGCAGTCAGCCTTCATCCCAGTATCGGCTATCAGCATAGGGCGGCTGTTAAAACTAGTACTATCCCTGTATATCAATATTCATGAATGAACTCATTACCATTACCACTTTCTTAAAATTCAAGTCGGATCAAGAAAATCAGAAAACAACTCGCAAAAAATCCCCCAACACATTGACCCTGAAGAGATTTCTAAACGCAGCCGAAACTTCACAAACATCAAACACAAAAAATATCATCGAAAAGACTAAAGAGCCCGTTTCAATGCCATTCTAACATGCTCAATCACAAATTTAAACACCCCGTTAGAGATAAAAAACATAACTTACAAACGGCAATAGATAATACAAAGCGAAAAGCACTGACAGGAAAATATCTGGAAAAACAGAAAATCAGCTGTGCAAAAACATTAAAAGGGATCAAGTCTTCTCAATTTACCCTCTCGATCCGTACATGGTTCCGAGGCCGCTGTAAGGTCTGCCGTAAGGCGGTTCGGAGGCCGGAGGAAAACGAAACGGCTCCAGGGTTCCCACAAGGAAAGAACGTGAACAAGGATGAATAGGGAAAAGAAACCCTAACTAGGGTTTGATAAGTTGCACGAGAGTTTCAGCGTCAAAACCCGCACGAGAGTTTCTTGATCACTTTTCGTTTCCGGGTTTGGCCTCCTTCCGGTATTTAAATACTCGGATGTTGTGCTGTAAATGCCGAATTCGTTTTTTTTAATCGTCAAAATGGCGAATTCACGTTGGCCCAAAGGGAAAGGTAAATATGCAATTCACCTTTGAGTGGGCGGGCGGAACGACCTGGGGTTGTAGCCCGTAGCTGTAGGCCACATCATTAGTCCAGGGGCGGTGTTGTAACTTCCTCTAACAAGGTATGAAGAGTACGGCCGAAATTCATGATTTTATTGTTATCTTCAATTGATTATCAATGATAAATGGTCCATTTGGAAACGAGGTGAATAAGTACTTTTATATAAGATAGAATAAATACATGAAGGAGGTTATCTCGTTTTACGAAAAGTACGGTTGAATGGCCTTTTGATGTTGCAAAATGAAATGTCAAACAAACTCAAATACTTATTGCCTAGCTTGTAGATTTTGTATTGTTTGTATGGTAAAAAATATTAACTATTTTTAACTGTAAACTTGTCTCGTGAATTGTATACCAAAAAATGGCTCGGGGTAAACCAGTTCGCAAGCCTGTGGGAAGACAGAAGCTAACTAAAGGTTCAACAATCAAACAATGAGGAGACACATTGAGGCTTACCGGCAAGTCATACCTATCTTATGAACCCCCAAGTTTCGGGGTAGACAGTTGAATCCACAAATCCACATCCACCACCTCTAGATTTCATGATATCATTATACAGGTTGGATGTACAACAAATGGCAAAAACCACTTATTTATTCATGTTGTATCTTACATTATAGACACTTTTTCACACTTTATTGCTTATTATTCTCTCTCTCACGCTCTGCTACTCTTATATTCCAATCTATTCAAACTCTTACTGCATTTCAACAATTTCATCAATACAATGCCAATTTTATGTCTTGCGCTACATTCATTAGCCTTAAAATTCCTTTTTTTCGTTGTTGGTGACCCAAAGTCTCTTTTAAATCAATTTTTAACTAAAATTTGCACAAACAGTTTGGCGCCAACTTATGAGGACGCAACATTAGCTTTTTGAAAATGCCATTGCATTTAACACGAGGTTTTACACTGTTTTCTTCATTTTTTGTTTAGTGTGTTTAGTTATCACTAACCAAGACAAGGAAGTCGACCAGTTCTTCGGAACAACATACCAGCCCTAGTAGCTGCTTCAGTGCTAGAAGACCCTCATGGTCTAAAGATCGCACCCCAAATACGTTCGTCACACCTTACTAGACTACATGCATGAAGGTTTTATCTCCTTAATTTCACAAACAGTAGGCAATGACACGTCCTCCATTCCTTTGTCTGACATCTCCACTTTACTAGAATTAAGTGTAGGACATTCCAACCTAGCGGAGCCCTAGGGGAGCATCCCGCTACGAAGCAACAAAACCTATAGGGCAATAATGAGCCTATCATGAACCTAGTAGACGATGTCGCGAATTTGATAGATGGTTTTGTCATGAACCCAGTAGACGGTCCTATCATGAACTCGGTAGACTATCCTGGCATGAGCTAGATACACAGTCCAATCATGCACCCAGTAGACAATATTGTGGCGGACTTGATAGACAAGTCTACCACGCACCCCGTGGACGGTCTTGTGGTGAACCCGGTAGACCATGCTACAATGGAGTTGGTAGATGGTACTGTCATGCACCCGGTAGACAGTCTTGTCCTGCACTCGGTAGATGATACTGTCACGGACCTGGTAGACGATGTTGTCGTGGACCTGGTCAAAGAGTCTGTCACACACCCGGTAGACGGTCCTATGGCGCACTCGATAGATGATCTTGTTACAAACTCAGTAGACGGTCCTGTCACAGACCCAGTAGACAATACTGTCATGAACTTGGTAGACAATGCCGTCGTAAACCCGATAGACGATGCTGCCAAAAGACCAAAGACCCAATGTGGCATGGCCTACAAGTCCATCGCTCGCCTGACACATTGATCACATCATTTGACACCAAATCACTTTCACCCAGGACAGGATAACTTAGCTTAACTGCCCCCATGATGACACATTAGTAATATCAATTTTCCTTGGTAATTTTGATACTAAACGTGTCCTAGTTGATCCAGTTAGCTTTGTAAACAAAGTCTATGTGTCGAGTCACGGATAATCCATGCCTCGTCAATGTTGGTCTTTAGGAACGAGGCGCCTAACACAATAAGGGAGTTAACGCTCCTGGTGTTTGTGGTTGGGAGGAACGCACCGGAAAAATATCAAGTCATGGATTGCCCGTCATCATATGATGCTCGACTAGGCCGACCTTTAATCCACCAAATGAAATATGTCCCGTCCGCCCTCCATTGATTCATCGAATTTTACACACCATGATAGGTAAGATGGAGTGTTACGAAGCGTCGTTACAATCTTATAAAGACGCATCGACATAGCAATCACAACATCCATCCTTAGGCAACAAGAAAGATGCTCCAACAGGAGATGAGCTAGAGGAGGTTGTTCTTGACAATTATCAAGCCGAATGCAAAATCCATATGAGATCTTTATTATTTTCTATTGAGAGCAAATGTTGTGAATTATTTGTGTGGTATAGTGGTAGTATGAAAATTGAGTCATTTATCTAGTGAAGAGATAAATGTGGTTTTAAATTTTCATGATTTCATTATTTGTGATGTGTATTTATCTTGGTATAAATATATTAGTACTGTGAATATTGAATAATGTACTCCATGCAATCATGAGTGAATCAAATGTGATTTTGGGTGTTGAAATCATGAAGGTGTAACGATTATATATAACATTGAGACATAATCTAGCATTTGGTTTTTGAACCATTGTGTGCATATTCCTTAGGATGACATGTTATTTTAGGTGTTTACTACTCAATCTAGTTAAGCACAAATGTTGAGAATTTGTTACATTATTAGATATTACTCCTAGTGATATAATTTTTATTAAGGGTATTGTGCATGGATATATATATATATATGCAATCCTATGAAGGGAATGAAATATCTAAGGGCTACCACAAAATTTGATATCATATACAGTAGATTCTTGTTGTTATGAGATACACAGGTATTAAATGAAATTCAGTTTATATGATAAAATTCTCTATAAATGTTCACCTTTAATGGTGGTAAAATTATAAATGTTATATTACTTTAGAATTGGTTGAAATTAAAGGTTATTGTTGTTAAAGACTTTCTTATCAGATATTTTGGTGTGGAACTCACAATTTGATGAATTGTGATTGCCAAAAAACAATAACCATTGTAAAAAGAACAATGGTGTAAGAAATTGTTTGAGATATAGTGCAAATAAGCATGCATAATTGAAAATTATGGAGTTACGTCAATCCATTTGGTGAGGTCTAAAGTTGACCTATCGGATCTTTTAACATAACTTTGGGATGAAATAAAATAGTCAAGGGGAATGAGACTAAAGTTAATTGAAAATGACAGGGATGACAACCCAACTTTTGTGATCGGTGATCCTATGAAGAATGTTTTATGGGTAAGAACAAGTTATTTATCATTTATGCTATCACGAAAATAAATTACTAGTCTCTTCCTATGGCATGGGAAAGTGTTAGAATGCACATATGGAGGATTGAACGAAAAGCTCTTAATGATTTCATATCCTATGGGATGATGTATTTAGTGCAAGTATACTTAAAGAAAATCACCTATATAAATATGGATTGGATCGCACCTATGCGATCGCGACGAAATCTCTAGAATATTCATTATTCACTAGAACACGCACACGACCTTCTTAAGGCGCAAACCACCATTGACACCCAAGATGTGATTGGCTTTGAGTCAACAGGACCGCTGACATCTCTTGTACTAAGTGTTATCGGTTTATGTTTGTTTTTAAGTATATAGGACCACTAGATGTTATTTTTATATGTTAACTTAGCTAATGATATGCTTTCTTTTAACACATGTGGTGAATTGTTAGAAATTTAATATATGGGTGTGTTTAAGAAAGAGTCTTTCCAAATATTATTATAATATTTTATAATGAAGAGATATATTTTTGTTTAATGAATTAATGAATCAAAGAATTTATATATGGTTTAATGAATTAAAAATATGGTTACGACTTTTTAAATGAAGAGTTACACCACTTTAAGAGACGTTTCTTTAAGCACCCTTTCAATTTTATAAAAAATCCCTCCATCATTTTAGAAATTCATAAAATAAGAGCATAAGAAGACTTGGGGGATCCTAGAGATTGAAAGTATTTTGCCTCTTACTGGGTTCTATTGCCTTCCGGTTCTTTCACCATGCTTCTTTATAAGAAGGGTTCGTTTAATCTTGAGAAGTGTTGTTTCCTAATTTTCTAGGGGGTTGTAAAACAATTCTTAATAACAGTGACTTTGGATGCGACCTGAGACACACACAGTTTGTTACCTTATAGGATAATACTTAACTATAATTTAATTAATTTGTATAGACATTAATTAATTAATTTTACTGGATGGAAGATCTCTCTCTCCGTTTTTTTTATACAAGAGCTCATTTTATTTTATTTTTTTGATACACCATTTTATTTTATTTTTAATAGAGAGGAGAAAAGAGAAGAGAAGTCTACAAAAACTGAGCCTAGCCCATAGCAACTGGGTTGGGCCAGTATGCGATCGGCCATTAGTGAACATGGAGCCGCGGAGGTGTTGGTGTTGGCGTCGGATTCTCGCCTCTGTAAGCCTCCGTGTTGTGTCTGGAAGAGCTCCCGATTTCTAAATGGCGGGATCCGGTAAATGCATCCTCATCACCGGTCCTCCGGTTAGTCCCGCGTAAACTCGGCCATCCTATTCTGGTCATGCCTCCCAATTTTAACTGTCGATGTTTTGAACTTTCTTCTCTTTTGTGCACAGGGTGTGGGCAAAAGCACTCTGATCATGAGAGTGCTCGAGGGCCTCAAAACTTCAAATCCCAACCTCAAGGTTCAGGGTTTCTACACCCGTAGGCTTCTACTCTTCCCCTCTTATTGGATACATTTCATCCTTGTTATGCATCAATCTCTTGCGTTATTGATGGTGGATGAATTTTCAGGTGAAGTAAGACAAGGAAGCGAGAGAATTGGTTTTGACGTTGTCACTCTAGATGGTCGCATCGGTCCACTTGCCTTCGCCAACA
>JANTPZ010096706.1:0-15823 GCA_025593235.1 Vachellia pachyceras | reverse complement strand
GTTGTTAAAAAAAATGGCTATGCTACTGAAGGAACCCTTTTAAGCATTATTTTCTTGTATTTGAATTATTTTTTTATTATAATTTCTATTGATCATTGCTATTGTTGTTCTTCTCCTTCTTGTTTGGGAAAAACAAAAAAAAATTGTGTTCAAATATTCCTTCTGGCTTGTACTTCGAACCATCATTCTTTTTTTTTCTGCATTTAAATTCTTCATTTGATTTTTCTCTCTACTGTTATTTTTCTCTTAGTTCATTTTCTTAAAAAGAAAAAAAGAAAAAAAAAAGCAAAGGGAGGCTTTTACATCAAAGGCATTGCAGCACATAGAAATCTCCAAGAGGTATGGATTTTTACTCCATGAGGTTTATGAATTCTGTTTGCATATTGTTTTACTTATTTAACTTATTTTTATTTCTTAGATGTTGGTTAATCACGTGAAGCATACTTGAAGATTTCAATTCTTGTTATGCCAGGTTAGTGTCTGCATAAGTTTTAATCATAAACCTCTTCATTTAACCATAAAGCATGATGTTTTATGTATAAAATTATATGTATTTTCTAACATTTGTGAACAATTTGGCTCTTTACATGTTTTATGTATTTCACTACAAAAAAATTGAATTGATGAGACAAGTTGCCATAAAAAAAGATGTCTTCGTAGCGATTGTTACTGTAACATTCTGTTGCCGTTGAAACTATACTTTCAACGGTAACTTTTCTACTCTTGGTGTGAGTCGTCACAATTATTAAAAAATAATAATTATGCTAGTGACTACCGCATCATTGACATCTTCAAGTGGTGACATTTTGTCACCGTCGAATGTACACTGTCGAAGTTGACTTTTCTGTCATCGATGAAAGTTTTATCGACCACTTCCACTTCATCGCTCGCAACTACTGCCCACATCATATACAATTGCCATGACACCACCGTCCCCACACACAACGTATTGCCACATATATGTCACATCAACCGTGTCACATGTCGCCACCTCGCTTTACTAGATATCACCTATCAAATTATCAAGTCATTTGGATCACATCAACTGTGCCATTTGGTTTGGAATTGGGACTTCTTTGTTGTGTGTCCATGTGACTTACCATTATGCTGGAAAGAACCTATGGATAATTATAGCAAAAGTGTGTGTGTATATAATATAAAATAAAACAAACACATGCAAACATATATTATTTAATACATGATTTAATTACATGCATATATTAAATATTATTTCTGTTATTAAATATTATTTTTATTTTTTATTGTATCTACATATATTTTATACATATCTTCATTAACGTCTATGTATTAATATACTATCTATAATATTATTTTTGGAATAAATTAAAATATTAAGAAAACTAATATACTATTATTAATTTAATTTATCAATTTTTATTTATTTAATTAAATAGTTAGTATACAAATATTTTCTAATATACGAAATTAAATGTAAGATGATAAAAAAGAATGCCAATTATAGAGTAAATCATAAATATTAATAATTTTAATAAATATTTTATTTTTATTTTAAAATAGTTTTAACAAACCACTTGAGCTCATATAATCATTTTTAATATAATTTATACATACAGATTATGGTGGGAATACACACACAGAGAATGGTTGGCTTATCGATTGGTCAATTATCACCAAATTTGTCTTCTTCAATATTGAACATGAGAAAGAAAGAAATTAGGGGGTACGACAAATACACACATAAACACCATACTAAATTTGTAGTACAAATGTTTTTAACCATAAAACATATGAGAATGAAAAATGATTTCCTCGTTTAATTCATTTTTATCAACAACATATTTAATATTATGATATGTTACATTTGAATTTAAATAAAAAGTTACATTATTTGTTAATAATGAAATTGCTAATGAAAATTTGCTTTTTACCGTCTTACTTTTAGTGGCGATGGATAAAGTCACTGCTAAAAGTTTGTCTTCAGCAGCAACTTAGAAGAGTGACTGCTAAAAGTTTGCCTTCACCAGCGAGTGAAAAATTTGCTTTTAGATGTAATAGAAAAAGTCACAACTAAAAGTTTTGCTTTCAACGGCAATTAAAAAAAGTAGTTGTCGATGAAACTAAAAAGTTACCTCTAAAAGTCTAACATTTAGCGGAGGCTAAAAGGTCGTTGAATAAAGTATGACTTTTATCGGTGACTTAAAAAATCACTGCTAAAGGGTAGACTTTCAACGGTAACTTTTTTTATTGTTACTGAAAGTCATTGTTTTAGTAATATAGATATGGTTTAGCTTTCTATATCCATAAAGTTCCTTGTTAATCCGTCACTATGGAAACAATAATTACTTACAAATCTTTAGGTTTTCTTAAATCAACTGTTAAAATAATGCGGTACAAACCATATTTAAAAAAAATATGAACCAATGATTGAGATTTTATTTAAACTGTTGTCAATTGGACCTTTTAATAAATATTTTTAAAATTAGGACCATTCATTAAATAAGTTCCTTATTTGGGACCTCCCAATAAATTTCACACTAAAAAAAGGGACAATAACCAATTATATTGTAAATTTGAAAATCCCTGTAAAATACCTTTTAAATTTCTGAATTTTAAAAAGGTAACAACAATACCACAATTCCTTATTCCTACTTGAAGATTAAATGGGGATGTCAAATAATAGATTTTGTACAGTTCTATCCCTTACAATTTAAAAAAGGCCTGTGGGATCTATGAATAGTATTAGCAATTTGTTAAAATTATTTCACATTTATTTAATTTCATAATATCTGATCCAATTGTTTAAACTTCTCCAAGTATTTCACGTATCAAAATGGTAGTCAATGTTGTTGTACAACTTGTTAAATTTATTACACGAAATGTTAATCCTTTTTAAGGGTATTTAATTTTGTTAGGATCAAGCGCTTACTACTAGGCCAAAAGTTATAGCTGTTAGTCAGGGCGCAACTCTATTTCCTTAACGCACATTAGAGCAGATGCCCAAGTACTATGGTTCGACTATAACTTGGCCCCTCGAGCCTCCGCCATGGGACAATTGATGTCACACCTTGGCCAACAATCTCCCCCTCAGCAATTATCCTACTGGGAATCGAACCCATGACATTGGCTCTGATACTAATTGTTAGGATCAAGCACTTACCACTAGGCTAACAGCTATAGCTTTTGACCTAGTGGTAAGCGTTTGATCCTAACAATTTTCACAAAATATGACCCATTTTGTTAAATCTTCTAACATTACTCAGCTTATTATAAATTTGACTTAACTATTGAAATTTCCTCAAGTGTTTTACATGTCACAAGTAATGACATTGCACAATTTATTAGAATTGTTATATGAGATGTAAACCCCTTTAAGAGTGTAATCAATTTTAAAGTTCGAAGGGAGAAGATTAGAGAAATAGGAGAAATATGAGAAAGAGTATTTTTTGTCTTCTCATTCAAATTTTAGAATTCCGGAATCCTATTTTCTCCCCAGTATATCATTTTACATATGACACCATCTTCACAAAATTTTATAATCCATGTGGCATTTTTAGGGATTTTCCCTCAAATTTACCACACATCACTAGTAACAAAAATAGTTTTTCGTCCTAGGCAGATCATGGAAAGTGTAGCCGAAACATAAATATATAATAGTAGTGTAGTGGATAGTCCCTAATATATTGCATCACATGTTAGATGACGGCAATTGTAGAGGGCGTGGCTACACATGTGGCCGAATCATTGGCCGATAAGGCAATTGAGGAACTCAAATATTTGTGTTGTTACAAGAACTATGTTGACGACTTCCAAGAGGAAAGGACAAATTTGAGTGCAAGAAGAAGCACAGTGCTTAAAGATATTGAAGAAGCCAAAGAGAGAAATGAGACTGAGATTGAGAGTGAAGTTGGACTGTGGTTAGATAGAGCCAATGGTCTGATACAAGAAGAATGCACAGAAGGGAAGAAGAAATGGTTTGGTTTGGTTCCTAATTGCTTTTGGATGTATAAGCGAGGCAAAGACTTGGAAGGCAAGAAGCAGAGGATTAAACAACTCGTGGAACAAAGTAAGAACTTCCCTCGCGTTGCTCGTTCAACTGGGCTTCCAGGCATCGAGTTCTATTCTTCTGGAAACTTCATGCATTTGAAGGATAGAAAGTCAAAATTTGAGGAACTTAAGGAAGCATTGAAGGATGACAATAAGTTTATGATTGGACTGTATGGAATGGGGGGAACAGGCAAAACCACAATGGCAATACAAGCAGGCAGAGAAGTTGCAGAATCGAAGTTATTTAATAAAGTCATCTTCAGTGTTGTCCCAAAGGATGCAAACTTGAAAGACATTCGAGAAAACATTGCAAAGAACTTAAATTTTCCTTTAAATGAAGGAAATAATAATTCTGAACAAGCACAGAGATTGTGGAAACGAATATCAGAAGGTGGAGAGAAGGTACTAATAATACTAGATGATGTGTGGAAAAAACTTGAACTTGGAGATATAGGAATTCCTCCAGGCCGTCATAGCAAGGGTGGTTACTGTTATATTTTGCTGACCACACGTCATTGGACAGTTTGTAGAGATATGGGATGTGACAAGACTATTGAACTTGAAGTCTTAAATGAAACGGATGCCCTTGATCTTTTCCTATTTTACGCTGGTATGAGCACAGATAGTTCTTCCAACGGTTTTAAGGATGTGGCTTTAGGTATTGTGAAGGAGTGTGGAAGATTACCAGTTGCAATTGTTGCTGTGGCTAGAGCACTGAAGTCTAGGCCTCTTAAAGAATGGGAGGAGGGCTTGGAAAGATTGCGGAAACCTGAGCCGATTCATGATGTTAATGAAGATTTAAAAGAGGCTTATAATTCATTGAGATTAAGCTATGATAATCTCAAGAATCCAAAGGCCAAACAGCTCTTCCTCTTGTGCTCTCTCTTCCCAGAAGATTATGAAATACCTATAGAACTCTTAACTAGAATTGCTATAGGTCTTGGGCTTTGTGGAGAATCTAACAAATACTCTGTCGCAAGAAGGCATTTCACTCCAATTAAAAATGAGCTCATAGATTCCTGTTTACTGTTAAAAGCTCAGAATGAATCTGTAAAAATGCATGACCTGGTCCGAGAAGTGGCTTTGTGGATTGGAAACAAACAGGTTCAAGTGGCCATGGATTCCAACACATCTTTAATGGAGGGCATCCAATATTCATCTTGGAACATAAGTGACTTTCCGAACTATTTTGATAGTAGAAAACTTGAAGTTCTTTTGGCTTGGATAAACAATGTAGAGTCTCCAATAATGAAAGTTCCAAATGGTATCTTTGAAGGGATGTATAACCTTAGAATTTTGGCTTTAATGAATTGGTCAGGAGGAGTTCTACCTTCAACTGAATTGCTATTTCGATCACCTCTGTCATTGATAAATGTTCGAACTTTAGTCATACGAGAATTTGACTTGAGAGATATATCTATTTTGGTACAGTTAACAGGCCTTGAGTGTCTTGAATTGCACAAATGTTCAATCATTGAACTGCCAGACAAAATTGGAGAACTCCAGAAGTTGAGACTATTGGAGATGGTAGAATGTATTATTCAAAGAAATAACCCTTTTGATGTGATTGGAAGTTGCTTGAAATTAGAGGAGTTGTATTATGTTTCAAATTCTATTGACGAAAGTGGACATGAATCACAAGCTCAAATTACAACTCTTCCTAAATTAGAAAGGTATGATATAGCGGGCTGGCGCTGGCCATTGGATATTTCAGTATCAAATAGACGTTTTGATTCAAATTGCAAAGTAAACTTCTCCAATGAAATATTTAAATCCCTATCTTCAAGGGCAGAAGTTTTGGAGTTCAAAACTAACTATTATGATAACAGAGGATGGACAAATATTGTCCCTGACATTGTATCTGTACAAGATGACACTATGAAAGATCACTTGATTCGGCTTTCTTTGGGATATATGCGTGACATAAAATGCCTAATCTGTACGAAGGATCTTCGATCTGGTGTAGTTATCTTCTCCAAGTTGGTTGAACTTGAGCTTTCTTCCATTAACATCATAGAACTATGTTCTGGTCATTATCCTATTGACTTTCTGAAGCAATTGAAGAAGCTGAAGTTATCATTTTGTCCAGAACTGGAAGGCACGTTATTCCATGACAAGCTACAGCTGTGTAATCTTAAGTCCATAAAATTATATTATTGTTCAGTGACATGCCTTTTTCATCCATCCACAGCACAATGTCTAAAGCAGCTAGAAACATCGGAAATTATGGGATGTATCAATTTCAAATATATAGTGGCAGAGATAATGGATGATCACTATCCAAATCAGAAGAATTATGACTCAACGTTCCCAAAACTGAAACATCTCCAACTCCAAGGTTGTAGTGAATTAGAATTTATATTGCCAATACGCCTTTGCAATGGTCTTCCACTACTAGAATGTATGAGGATTGATGATTGTAAGAAGCTAAAATACATATTTGGGCAGCATCCAGAGGAGAGAGATTTGCCCCAAATGAAAAAAGAAACCATCTTCCAATTGCTAGAAGAAGTAGAAATTTCAAGAGCACCAAATTTCATCAGCATATATGCATCAGAATGTTATCTCCAGAGGCCATATCCTGATGAAGTACAGAAGTCATCTCCGAGAGCAAAAGCAGAATATGGAAGTAGCAGATCATCATCAATGGGTTGTCTATGTTGTTTTTGGCCAAAAGCAAATGCCTCAGCTAAACATCACCCTTCAGCTCCTGTGACCACCCAACTGAACCATAATCAGGTACCAATAATCTCTTGCTCTATTTTGTTGGAATATATTTCTTCATAATATTGGATGAATCATCCAAGTATGCTTTGTTGAAATTCTTATTGTATGATAAGAATAGTAATTATTCTTAAGCAAAATAAATTAATTTTCTTTATCTGTATGTTACCCGTGCTAAAATTTGTTTGTTTATATATTAATTTTTTTTTTAGAAACACACAAGTTGTTTATTTAACTGGTGCCATTCTTTTTCAATTTATGAAAGAAGAATTCACATGTTTATATGGAATATAGGCATTAGAGGATTATAATGTCATCAATGGAGCTCAAGTACTTTTTACAGCACCATTATACTCGTACAGAAGTTTGAGAAGTATACAGATAGAAGGATTGTTTGGATTAAAGATAAAGACACTCTTTACCCTATCCATTGCCTCATCATTGAAATTTCTCGAAATATTGAAATTCGGAGATTGCAATACACTAGAGCATATTGTAACAGACGAGAAGCTGGGACAGTATCACATGTATGGTAACTCTATCTTCCCAAAATTAAGGGAGGTTCATGTCTTTAACTGTAGCTACTTGGAATTTATATTCCCAGCTTTTTATTCAAAAGAATTTAAGGATTTAGAATCCATTGAGATCACCAAGGCTGAAAAGTTGACGCATGTGTTTGGAAAATGTCATGCTGATGACCAGGATCATAATGTTGTGGTTGATCTTAATTTTCCAGCTCTGAAAAAGCTACACCTTGATCACTTACCAAATATGGTTAGTATTTGTGCTGAAAGGTATTATATTGAGGGAGTTTATCCTGAAGATATTAGTTTGAAAGGATGTCCACAGCTTCCTTTGGAAAATTTGATAGACTTATTGGTTGTTGGGCAAAGAAGACAAGAAGATCTCTCAAGGACTAAGGTAAACCTCTTTCCATCCTTTATTTTTTTGCGGTTAATTTTTGATTGATCAACTACCAAAATTCATTAATACTAATATATCTTTTATTTGCCCACAGGACTTATCTCATGAGAAAGGAAGTAAACCACTTTCTCCTGAACTCAAGGACATGATCTTTCAAAATCTTTCCTTTCTAGTCATCCAAGGATGCAAAACGTTGAAATATATTTTCTCTGCATCTGCCTCAAGAACGCTACAAAATCTGAAAAAGTTAGAGGTATCAGAATGTGAAGAGCTAGTGAGCATTATTGAGGATGTTGAAGAGAATAAGAGATATAAACCTATGGTTCCCCATCAGCAAGTATGCTTCCCAAAGCTACGTGCAATTGTAGTGAAGAACTGCAAAAGCATGAAATGCTTGTTCTCTATATCATCATGTGATAAGTTTCCAAGACTCTTATATGTGAATATAGAAGATGCCCCTCAGCTTCTGCAAGCATTCGGATGGAACCAGGGAGAGGGAAAGAAGCTGGCCATGGAGGATGTGTTTCCAAAACTATTTGCAATAAGACTGGTGAACCTACCAAATCTTAATACTATATGTCAAGGAATTGATTTTCAAACTGTGGATACTCTTCATGTAATTCAATGTCCAAATATTTCTTTATCACCTAAGTGGAGCCGCTTTGCCTGTGAGTATTCACTTGGGTAATTCATGACAACTACTAATTGCTATACAATCTGTGCTCACAATAATGGGGTTGTTTTAATTTGGCAGTGCCTATGAAATATGGTGGGGCTTCTCTTTACTCTGTAGATGAAGACGCCTACTACAGAAGAGAGGTTTCTTACTGGGGTTTTGAGGTTAGTATCAAACATGTGAAAATGGCATAATCAACTGAAACTCGAAAGGGGAAAATTTTGGGAGATGGCTGAATCACAATTTTTACAACAACCTTAAAGAAAAATTAAATTCACCAATACATGAATAAAATTTTACGTCGCTACACCAAGTGGTTGGTTGAAGTGGTAGCAGTTTTATCCCTCTAAGGAGGAGAATAAAGGTTTGCTTCTCAGGAAACACACTCGCTGTAACTTGTAAGAGAAGAAACCACTTTAAAATATGTGCTTCAAGCCTCGGAAGGAATTATTAGTCTTAATTTTCAAACTCAAAGTGATTTAGAGACACCCTTGTAATTCACCCAAAAAATTCTCACTGCTAAATATGCATTCACCACTTTTTCCTATTTTCTGGACTAACATTACAATCTTTATTAATTACTTCAACTCACTCTTATCTTTCTATAATTGTTCTGTGGAATTAGATGATTCTCTTGAGAGAAACATGACATTTACCAATATCAAAACTGAACAATAATTCTCCAAATCCAGCAAAATTGTGTGTATTATACTTTTTTCTAGTCATGTAGACTTACAACCTAATATGTATCTTCTATTATTGTTCAGGTTGAAGCAGTAAAGAGATCACAAAACTATCATGATGGAAAGGACTCAACAATGAACCAACAAAATATTGGTTCACCAAATTGTGAAAATGTACGTATATTATCCTTCTCTCTCTCTCTCTATATATATATATATATATATAAGTAGGCTTAAGAAACTAGCTAATGTTTTCCCTTTTACCTCATTGCCTTATTCATTTATATTTTCTTGTATGTTTTATGATTGTTTAGAATGAAGAGGCATCCAAGGAGGTAACCAAAGAAGAAGATTCCACAGTGATATCAATAAATCTAAACTCTTCGTTTTTCAGCTAAGATTTGTGAAGTTTATCAAATATTTCAACTCATCTAATATTTTTGTATATGTTTTGTGATTGTTTAGAATGAAGAGGCAGCCAAGGAGGCAACTGAAGAAGACTCCACGGTGATGTCAATAAATCCATGACTCTTACTATTTTTGAACTGAGATTTGTATAGTCTAACAAAGATTTCAACTCATTCATCTTTTCTTAATGTTTTATGATTGTTTAGAATGAAGAGGCATCTGATGAGGTTAATGAAGAAGACTCCATGGTGATGTCAATAAATTTCTCACCCTTTCGATTTACTAATCGACGTTTGTATAGTTTATCATAGACTTCAACTTATTAAATCTTTTCTTGTATGTTTTGTGATTGTTTAGATTGAAGAGGCACCTGAGGAGATTAATGATGAAGACTCTATGGTGATGTCAATAAATCTGTAATTCTTTCCATACTTAAACTGAGATTTATAAAGTTTATCAGAGATTGCAACTCATTTAATCTTTTCTTGTCTGTTTATATATGACTGTTTAGAATGAAGAGGCACCCAAGGAGGCTAGTAAAGAAGACTCCACGGTACAGACATTATTATGTGCTTACTTGCAAATGCATGAAGCATTGTTCATATATAGCGTAGAGAAGAAAAAAACTGATCGTACAAATGGATAAGAATAAAATGCATCTGTCAAGCAATAATCTGGTTTATAAAGAAGCTGAGATCTGAGAGAATCATATTAAATCAACAAGTATTATAAAAAACAGGACCTAATCATATGCATTCCCGTAATTACAAAATGCTAATTATCATTCTACAAAAGACTATATTATATACAATACTACTTTCGATCATTGATCCTTAATAAAAAACACTTGACTTTTTTTAAGAGATTGAAAAAAGTTAAAAAAATTACTTAGTTATAATATATATACCAAAATACTTATAGTTATGTAAATTATTAAATTATATATCACTTTAAATCAATTTAGAGGAAAATGATCTATATCTGTTAATTAGCTTATTTAATATGAAAAAACTCAATTGTATCTTATATTAAGAAGCCAAGGTAATATGTTAGTGTGGCAAAAATATTAAGCTTACATATATCATTTGGTGTAGTGCAGAATCTCAGAGGAACGTTTGGAGAAGGTCCTTCGTTAGAGAAATATGACAAAACAGGTTCATCAACCCCTTCTAAGGTAAGCTTAGCTTGCTGCATTCATTTTAGCTTTAAATACATGTCGGGCTGTTCATTCATTCCGTTTATTTTATTAGGAGTTGCGTGGAAAGGAATCAATGGATGATCAAGAATCACTTAGAGAAGGTAGAAGCTCCAATGAAGCTCCTCAAAGGGCGGATGAAGAAAAAAGTAACAATGAATGTTCTTCCAAAGAAACATCACAAGAAATGGTATTTGATGATTCCCACCATCTATTACCGGAATGACCTCTCTCCACCTGAAAATATTATGTTTTAAATATATTTGCACTATTGATACACATTTCTGATTTTCATTCAGATTAATTTTCCTATTTTTATTCTCTTAGGTTACGTCAATCTCTTCTCCCAAAAAGCCTCAAACACCAACTTCAGCTGCTCCCTTGGAAATGGAATCAGGAAGCTCTGCTATTGCTGACCATTCCCTACAAGTAAGCCTTCTTTTTACTGCATCACTTTGGGGATGTAATTTTATTCTTTAAAACAATCAACTGGTACCCATCTGTAGCAGAGCTTACAATATTCAAGTAGTAAAATTAATCTTTCATTTCTTTTGCTTCAGGGTCAAATTATGGTCAGCCAAAGAGAGACCTCCATCGATGATGATCTTATTAGACTATTTCGGATAATGAGGGATGGTTCTGACTTGGAAGTTAACCTGTCTTATATTTCCAAAGCTGCTGCTTCTGAAGATGAGATGGTGGCTAAGGCCTTTGCTGACATAGAATCCACTTTGGGGATGGATCTCAGTCAGATAGCTACTTCTGAAGGAAACACTCATCGCCTTGAGAATGCGCTCAGCTACTTGTCCACCCATTTTTCTGAAGAACCTTCCTCTCACGGCCTTCTTAGAGCCAAAATACAGTCTCTTCATAAAGAAATCCAAAGAATTCTCTCATCCTTCAAGCAAGCTTCTGATACGCTTCACACATCCACCAAGCTTAGAGAAAAAAAGAAGTGGATGGACGAACAACATTCTCAAAGGATGAACGCAGCTATTGCTCTTGTGTCTGAAATCCGCAATACTGAGGATTATATGATTGAACTGAAACGTCAGATATCTAGATTGCATGCTGAGTTGAGAAGCAAAGAGAAAGAGTTTGAAGAGTGTGAAATGAAACTGTCTTGTCTTGAGAAGAAAAGGAAGGAATGTGTTTTGGAGACCATAGGTTTCATGGAAGAGTATGAGGCTGTGAAGAAAGACAAGTCCTATGTGGTGGATGACCAAGAAAAAGCAATTAGGCAAGAACTAAACAAATTGGAAAACCAATGGCCTTCTTGTGTGGCTGATTTAAGGAAAACTGCACTTCTGATGGCAATCCTTCTCAAGCAGAAGCCCTGATTGTTGGAGATTGTCAAATTTCACTCTGTTGTCACAAGTGTTCTGGTTGTGTGTAATCATTAATGAAGACTCATTATTATGTACACTTGGTCATGCCTACTTTCATATAGTGCTTGGTTATTTGGAGGAGCCTCACTCTCCTTCATATAATTATGTTTAGTTATCTTTCAAACTCGGTCATGCCTATTCTAGAGGAACATTCCACTTGCATTTTTTTCTTTAGTGTGACAAAGGCCTAATGGTTATCTGTTCTCAATATAAAATGTAAAATGATGAGCCTTGGGATGTTCAATGTGCTATTTTGAAAACTCAGTATTATTATCACTAATAATTAAGTATAATCTGCCATTAGATATCACTTGCCTTCTGGGTCGCAGAGTCCTCAATGCTTGTGCCATTCCACGACTCTTAACAGTCCTAATGATCTGAAACTGAGCTGCCAAACATGAAGAGAGGTCTCATGAGTTGTCATATTAATATAGCTTATCAACCAAAATGAATCCATATACCCAATATATCTAAAGAGAGAGTATAATAGAAAATGAGAGGGAAAATATGAGAAAATCATTATGAGATTCCAAAAAATTAATGTAATTACTGAAAAGTCCAATAACAAACGAATAGCTTGTAAATAACAAGTGTCGATGCAGGAAATCACAAGTTTACGTTCTTCACTTGTTAAGAGATTTTTAGGTTCTTCTTTGGAATGGCAGTGATTTTATTAAAAAAAATATATAATCAAATGTAATGAATATAGCAGAGGGAGGGTAAAACAACATACAGAAACCGACGACGACAAAAACAATGAAGGCAAGAACAATAGGGCCCACAGGATATCCTTTCTTGGACAAGGATTTCTTTAGAATGTTCCTCTCAAACCTTGCAACTTTCCTGTCAGCTCCACAACAACAACAACAACGACAACGACATAATGGCACAGACTGTTATGGGATGGTCGCAGACAATATCAATTAATGAATCCGAACAAAACAAAGTCAACAACAGATCAACAAAGAATTTAGAGATTATTTGTGCCACTTGTGGCAATCAAATTGATATATTCTTGCTAATTATTTATCCCAATAGCACCTCTACGAACTGCAATTGACCGCACTAGCTAGTTTCTAAAACTTTTCTCTGTAATTTCTTGCGTTCTCGCTTTCATTTCTCTCTTCATTCACAGATCCTTCCAAAAATTAAAAGGAAGAAAAAGTTTTGGAGTTTTGGCTTCTGTTAGAGCTTGTTATTCCTTTGCTTTGCTTTTCTTAATTTGTTGCTTTTTTCTTCTTCCCAAATTTGTGCGCCCCTTCTGGTTTTTCTTGCTCTGACTTTTTATGTCCCGTCACTTTTCTTCTTCTTCTATTGCTCTTTCAAAACAAAAACAAAGTTCCTTCCCAAATCATTAGAACACTTCGTTCTTTCTGTTAAACAGTGAATTCATTTGTTTTGATTCTTCTAGTTTTTTGGATCTTTCTTTTAGAGTTTCTCTTCATTAATCTTCGTTGTTACTATTTTTCTTCTAAAAATAGGGGGGAAAACAATTTGTGTGCTCCACCTATTTCATTGCTCTCCATTTCTGTGTTTGGATCATTAAAAAACAATTCGTTTTTCCTTATATTTGAATTCTACCAATGATTCTCTTGCTCCATTAATCATTGCTATTCTTCGTCTACTTCAAGTTTGATGCTAAGTTGGAAGAAGAAGAAGAAGAAGCAGCCAAGAAGGAGGCTTTCGCATCAAAGGCTCCAAAGTTATCGTTGCCAAAACGGTGCACGTAAGTCGATACAAAACCATTTTGAAATCTGTAAAAACCATCTCGAAATCTATAAAAACCATCTTGAAATCCGTAAAACCATCTTAAAATTCACAAAATGCTTCGGAATCTGTAAAATCCATTCTCCCAACGGAGTTCCCAAACACACATATAGGCGTTGAAAGATCTGCATAACAGGTAAGTGCATCTGCACTGTGCGGTGCAGTACTGTGACTAGGTGGTAATATAATAATGCACTTTCTTTTTTAGAATCAAAATTAGTTAGGAAACAAAGGAAACAACTCAATAATACCTGACAGGTTCAAGTATTTGTCAATGACTCTTAGAAGTTATTGACAAATTGACGGGACTTGTAAAATATTATTTCAGAATGTAGTTGTAATTATACTGTTTTTATTACGGGGAAAGGTGGTAATACACACACTAATTTTTTCGCCAACAATATAAATATACACTAAAGGTTTAATTAGCCTGTAAATTACCCCTTATTTTCACGTAGGAGAAAAGTTAGTTCAAGTATATATTTGATATTCATCATGTTAAGTCTTATGCTAACAAATAATATGCTCGTTTGGAAACACGGTGAAAAAGTATTTTTACTTAAATGGAGGTAAACATGTGAATGAGATTATCTCGTTTTATCGAAAAACATTATTAAACGAGCTTTTGAGGAGTTCAGTAATATTCACAAACACCCCAATCATAGGTCTTTTGGTTCTAAATGCTTATATTTAGTGATAGTAGTGAGACAGTAAAAATTGATATAATATTAGAATTTAATATAATACCTTACTATCATATAATACTTTATAAAATATTATATTATGAAAATTAGAAATTACTTAACATTTGGTTATAATCATAAAAATAATTTTTGTTTAATGATCTTTAAATCTTATGATATCTTCACATATCCATTTTTTTTAATTCCCATCCTATTACTTTTAATATTATACAGGTATTTTAATCTTTCTCAAGAGTGCGTGTATGTTATTAAATTTATTTTACAGAAAAGATTTTGAAATAATAACAAAACATATAGGATGTAGTGGAGGCAGCTCTATAAATCCTAAAACTATTGTGTTTTAACAATAATTAAATATACTATAAGTATCTATATGTTAACTTATGTAAGTTTAAATTTAAAAGGCTATATAGGAGGGATTACTTAATTAATTTATTGGAATATATCATCATCACATATTATCCTAATGTTGTAGTGCATGCAATTGAACCAAATGCCATTATTCATCCCAAGTTAATTGAGTTGAAATATTTTCAGTTTTGTTTTAAATGAAATTTCAAATGGGTTTGATAATTCTGAGAGATAGGGAGGGCTTTGGCATTCCCCCTCAACGGTTGAACTAACAATCTTTTCATCCAAAAAAACAAAGAACTAACAACCTTTACCACCAGAACTGTTATATTTGAATTGACATCCCATACCTCTTCTCATGGGTTATGCAGATCATGTTGCCAAATAGAGGTGACTCTGCATAATGGGTGTGTGTCCACTCCCTAGTCCCAATGGCATGATAGAGAGGTTTTGAACTGTCCAAATAAAAAAGTAGCAATCTTTACCACCGAAGTCTCCCTTCTTAATTGATGTGTAGTCTTTAACAAGAGCACTTGCCATATTTGTTTACACTGTTCTCCTAGATTGACTGATATATTAATCTTTGTTTTCGTAATGTCTTGTGATCATGTTATTAGATGGCAGCGGAGATCGGCACCGGTGTTGGAGTAAAATGTGCTGATAGATTGGTAGATTTTGTAATGCTGCAACTTCCGTATCTGTGTTGTTACAAGACTTGCGTTGAAGACTTTGAGAAGGGAAAAAGAAGATTGTCAGCTACAGCGGCGAGCGTAGGCCTAGACATACAAGAAGCCAAGACAAGAAATGAGATGAAATTGAGCCTATAGTCAAGCCGTGGCTTGAAGAATGGGACGGTGTTACTCGACAAGACACCAAACTAAAGAAATGGTTCGGTTTGTGTACAAATTGCTTCTCACAGATTGAGCTAGCCAAGGAGCTCGGAAGGGTGTCAACTCAGGAGATCCCAAGGCTAATCA
>JANTPZ010096703.1:0-13567 GCA_025593235.1 Vachellia pachyceras | reverse complement strand
GATTATCCCTGAGATTAGTATCTTATATTCCTCCATGATTGAATGAATCATTCTTAGATCATATCAAAATCCTGTTCAGAAACTATTTTGGGTAGTGTACATTAATGTTATGTTATATTTCAGATAAGCATTGGAGTTTAAAGAAAGAAAGATAGTTGGAGTGTGGTGTGGGTGTAATCAGTGACATCTGTGGTTTTTAAAATGCCATTTAGAGTTGTCTCCAATATACCATAGACTCTTAAAAGAAAACATCTTATGCAAAATACTGAGAGATTTTTGCAAAAACAATCAATCTGCATTTTTCCTGTTTATAGTGTTCGTTGTCCCAAAGCCTTGAACCCATTTTTGAATGGACATCATAAAGGAAGGAAAATTGTTGCACGATATTGTGTGTTTGAAAGATCTCAAAAGTTTGGAAAACTATATTTTCTGATATGTACATGGATACACAGGTAATTATTCGAAAATGGGATCAACAAGAGGAAAGGCTAATAAAATTATCTGAGGAAGAGGTATGTGTTCCTATGCAAACATGGGGACGTAATTCACATAATTCCAACATAGTCTCCAATATGTTGAATTCTTTGAATTATATGATATTTATTCATTTCTCACCACTTGCTTCTCTCCCTAGGAGGAAAGATACTGCCAAGCAGTTAAAAGTTTGGAGTTTGACAGACATCTTGGGCCATACAGTCTTAATCATTATGTAGATTGGAAGCGGTTATCTAATTTTATTACAAAGAGTGTCATAGAAAGGCTAGGTATGCTATTTGCTTAATTGCAATGCTTTTTGTATCAAATTGCTCACTGGTGTTGGAGCACCTTTCTTCTGACTTCCTGTTTTACACAATATTCAATTTTTTAACTGATAAAATTTATGGGCAGAGCCCATTGGAGGGGAAATCAATGTTGCATATGAGAGTGGGATGGTTGGAAACATTCCAAAAGGCCAATGGAGAAAGCTTTAGACAAGCAACTTAAGACTAGTAAGTTTGCAACATCATTTGATAAGTCTCAGAGGAAATAATGCTACTATACATCTGTTCCCAGCGTTATAAAATGTAAAGGGATCCAAGGGCAAGAACTTGCTTCCTTGAATCTTGACAAGGTTGTTTTTGTACATATTATTGAATACTTAATCCCAAAAAGTGTGGTATTGTCTTAGCATGTAATCATAGTGCAGCATTCCATCCGTTTGTGCTCTGATTTATGTGCATTCTCGTTTGTTGTTCTATTCAGACACAGTTGTTAGAGTGTCTGCTGGAAAAAGATTATGGAGGTTCTGAAGACTTGCTTCTTGGAAAACTGCAGTTTGCATTTGTTGCTTTTTTGGTATTGCAGATTAAAAATGATTTCTTGGTAAATTAACTATCATAGTTGACCAAATATGTAATTTGATATTTTTTTAAATGTTCAGATGGGGCAATCACTCGAAGCTTTTCTCCAGTGGAAGTCCCTGGTTAGCCTTTTTTTAGGCTGTACCGAAGCAGTGAGTATAGCTTTCTAGTCATATCCTGATTGAATGATTCATGCAAGGACTTTTCAAATGAGCTTTTGAATTTTAGGTTCGTTCTTTATGCCTGTTTCTCATTAACGATACAATATTAGGACTGAACTGCAGATGCTGCAAAATAGTATGCCTTCCGCAATATTCAAGTCGATAGAATAATAGAATTGATCTGAGGGCTCTTGCTTAAAAGAACAGCTTAACCTACAAATCTTGGTTTTTTTGGGGTTGTCGAAACCTGGCATGCTTAGAATTCATTTTTTGCCATGTCTGGATATTTCTCTAAAAGGGTATCCTGCATGTTTTCCTTGCAAAACTAAAAAAGGCTCTGAACCTTTACAGAAAGCTAGGTTGAGAAGATAGCCTGTGCATTTTGGCGAAGTCAAACATATGGTTCTTGTGAGTGTGACACAACATTGAAGGTTTTTAAAGCACTTTACCTTCAGGGAAAGAAATGAAGTATATGAAAATGGGAGCTTCTTTTATTTGAGCAGAACACAAGCTTATTCACTGCACAGAAAAATAACTTGATGTATTAAAACGGGGCTTCTATATCCATTATATTATCTGAAACATGCCAATGTTCTTAGTTTTGTCTATGAATGGAAATTTTTCTTATATTTATTCATACGACAGTTCATAATCTATGGTATTAGGTGACATGGCACATGCTAAAAGTATATAGTATGAGATCAGAATGGATGAAATCAGCTTAAGTGGTGTTATTAAATGGTTATTAGATGTATTTATTTGTCTATGACTTTGTCCAATCTTTTGCATCCCTTCCATACATGAAGTCTACTATTGACAAAGGTAATCCTTGGGACTGTATTTTATTTGTTAAGATACTGGTAGACATCTGCTTGGGAAACCCTCCCCATATATACCAATTACTTAAGTATCCCATGTGGCATAACTCGATGCAGGAATTAGGCATCCCATACCATCTTGGTTCCTATTAAGTACAAAACAATCAAAATATTACCTTGAATGTTTTTAATCTGAAACTCGTCAATTCTATTTGCTCAGAGTGCCACCTAGGAACTTAAGGCTGCTGAATTTGGATTAACAATGAACCACAAAAGTTGTGACTATCAGATTTCTTTCATTAATCAGAACTTTCAATGATAAATGGGTGAAACAATTTTTCAAGTGTGAACATGTGAACAAGTTTTGAGGAGCTATGAATTGCATAGTTTGATATCATCTAATATTTTTGGTGTTGAATTAATATATTACCATTTTAAATATAACTAAGTTGGTTTATTATGCTATGCTGTGTTTGCTTGTAAAATTAATTGTCTATTTGAGATACTTTATCAATTTACAACCTTATGCATTCATATTCTCGTGTTTGCTTTCGCCCCCTTCACTTAGCTGAAATTTGGAATTTTTATGGATTCTCATAGTTCATAAAGGTCATCTACTATAAACTGAAATATGGACTACAGAAAGATCGCCTTGATGATACAGGAACAGCATTGTTGGATGAGTCTCGGTTTTCCGCTGATAGCTTTCTGCACCGTCTTTGTAAGGTAGGTTGTTGATGTTATGAACTCAATTTTTGACTTCTCAGATTTGTTCTGTTATCTAGCATACTTATTCTGGCACAACAGCATTGGTTCTTTTTATTATTTTTTCTCCTTCACGCGCTTAAGAATCTAATGTTTTAAAGTGTTTTGGTGTACATTTTCCCAGCTAGAAATGTGTGTGTACTTGTCATTTTTCACATTTTTCATATAATTCCTGTTTTTTTAAATAGAAAACGGTGCATAATAAATGACACAAAAAGATGAAAATACAACAAGAGAAACCTAGGTCCTTTCCTCCACCTCTGTTAGGAAAGGTGGTAGTCGATCGAAAGAGGGAAAAAAAGGTCATCATACTATATTAATGTGCATTGTTAGCTAAAAAAATCAGCAAATCTGTTGCTTTCCTGGTAAGTACCCAGAATCTAGGTAACTTACTAGTCTCTCCTACACTCTCTCACAGCAAGTATCTCACTGATAAGGGATTATAGAAGCCATAGAGAAAGGAGAATCTCCAATACTCAGACAATATTTTCTCATTCATTCATCCATGCCTAACTTGGATACAACCTAGCATATTTATAGAGGGGGGAATATAAGTGACTCTACTAATTTCCTACCCACAACAATAGTGGATAAGGAAACTGACGCCTAAATGCTCCACTATGCCACTAACCATGTTAACTGACTCTTTACTTAATTAAAAATAAATAACAAACAAAGTCAACAACTGTTTTCCTATTTCTACGCCACTGCCACTGATCTGTTAGCATGCTATCATTACTCCCTCCCTCTGAACCCACCTTGTCCTCAAGGTGGAATATAGGGTTGTGCGTCTTCCATTGGTGCGATCGATGCTGGAACATGGTCGCCCTCTTCATTGACTTGCAGGAGCGAGAATGCTGCGGAGCAATGATGGCCAGGTCTGAAGGGGGCGCCACACCTGAAGCAAAGACCCTTCTCCCTTCGCTGCTGTCTGATCTTGTCCCATGGGGGTGCCGTCTCTGTGGACGACGCATTCGGTCGAGGAGAGAGGGATGGGGGTGCCGGCTGTGATCTCGTCGCAGCTTGTCCTGGCGTTGGGTCACCAATTTGAGTGAATTGGTTTACATCGTCTTGGGCCTGCGATGGCTCCATAAAGGGAGTGGTCCCGTTGGAATGTGGAGTGGGCTTGGGCCCACGTTGCTGCATCTTCTTCTCAAATTCAATAGCCATGCTTGAGGCTCTATACACTGTGCGTGGCTTCTGGATTCGCACCTCAGAGCACAAAGCTTCCGTCAAGCCGTTGATGAACACACCCAGGAGACAATGGTCGGGCCAGTTGGAGACATGGGCGACACGCCTCGCCCATTCTTGCCGGTACTCCTGGACGCTACCTGTTTGTCTTATGCTGCACAAATGTTCATCGGGATTCAAGAATTCCGGTGGCCCGAAGTGCTCATTGAAGGCTTTCACCAATTCATCCCAATATAGCAGTGTACGTTCGGCATTGATCCAAGAAAATAAATCCAAGGCGTCTCCTTCCAGGTACATGGCTGCGACATCGATTTTCTCATCCTCCGGTGTCCCATAGTATCTGAAGTATTTTTCTGCTTTTAGTGTCCAATGTCAAAGTTTGGAGAGGCTCGGGAGGGTGCTGGGCTATATAAAAGGGTGCGCTGCACACCCTCATGAGAGCTCTTTTGGGGGGGGGAGTAATGGCCCCGTGACAAGTGGTATCAGAGCCAGCCCCGAGCCTTCGGTCTCTGGTGGACCCTTCGGACACCGACGAGGTTGTCGGTGGGCCCCGCGGCGAGGTCGCTCGCGGATTGGCTGGGGGAGAATGTCAAAGTCCCACATTGGAGAGGCTCGGGAGGGTGCTGGGCTATATAAACGGGTGCGCTGCACATCCTCATGAGAGCTCTTTTGGGGGAGAGGGTAATGGCCCCGTGACACCAACCACGGGGTCACCCCCAGTGAATTTGGGAAAGTCAAGCTTTGTGTATGGGAGTCGACGTCGGTGAAAGGCTTCGAGGTCGTCTTCACTATCCACCTCCCAGTAGAACTTCGCCTTCCCTTTCTCGTGACGGATGGACGCCGCTTCCAGGGCTGAAACTTTTTCTGCTAAAGTGTCGATGGCGTCGAGACGAGCAGCTATTACTGCAAGGGCGTTAGCGGCTGACTGGCTTGCTTCGGTGTCCTGGTTCGCGTTGGAAGCTCGAGTGGTCACCATTATGATCGTAACGCGGCTCTAATACCAAATTGGTTTTACCCAGAATCTAGGTAACTTACTAGTCTCTCCTACACTCTCTCACAGCAAGTATCTCACTGATAAGGGATTATAGAAGCCACATAGAAAGGAGAATCTCCAATACTCAGACAATATTTTCTCATTCATTCATCCATGCCTAACTTGGATACAACCTAACATATTTATAGAGGGGGAAATATAACTGACTCTACTAATTTCCTACCCACAACAGTAGTGGATAACGAAACTGACGCCTAAATGCTCTACTATGCCACTAACCATGTTAACTGACTCTTTACTTAATTAAAAATAAATAACAAACAATGTCAACAACTGCTTTCCTATTTCTACACCACTGCCACTGATCTGTTAGCATGCTATCATTTCCCTATGTCTAAATTTGATGGATACATTCCACCCTTTTTCAAAAAACTTCCTAACATCATCAATTAAAATCTAAACAAGGATGCTTCATATAATTATATCTAGTAACTAAATTGACAGCGGGTTTTGGTTTTGAAAAGGCTGAACGACCATTTTAGCAAATGGAAGGATTTGTCAGAAGTCAGGACTAACACACAAAATAAAGACGATTTAATGGGAAATGTATTGTCTCAAATACTGTTAAGGGAGGTCTGCTTAGTCTATGCATTCTTGTTTAATGGTCCTCCCTACAAGATTTGTTCATTATCGAAGCCTTGGATTCTTGCGATCTCTAAAGTTTTTGCTGTTTCAGCTAATACTGATACTAATTGAATCTTAATTTCAGTGCAACGTCCAAGTAGTTCAATTTAGCTTGATTTAGTGGTAATCTCTGACTTGTGGCATTTTTAAATTCCAGGATTTCTTTTCTCTGGTGCAAGATGCTTCAGTTGTTGATGGTGATCTTTTGTCATGGGTATGAGCTCTGAGCCTCTTTTCATCATACTGATGTATCTTCTTCTTCCCTCCAAAGAAAAAGAACTATAACTAGGAATTGAAAAATTACTGGAAGTGAAATGGAAGGAAGATGAAATAGCAATTTCTTTCGAGTGCGATGTGCCCGAAATGTATCATGCACTAGTCAGCGCAGCAGGGATGGATTTGAGGGGCTGATGAGCCCAGCATGAAGGAAGGGCTGGTGTATAAAAGGAGAGGTCCAGAACAGAGGGGCGTGTAGCTGCAACATGAGGTGGGCCTTTCTAATTATGACCAGCCCAGCAAGGCCCAAAAGGTTGGGGAGGTTGGTTCAGTTATCTAGGGTTGCGTGCCTAGAGGAGAGGATAGGAAAGAATAGTAGTAGAAGGAGAGAGCTCTGGCCTCTCAAAAGCCAGAGGTTGTCTGTTTTGTTTCTCTTGTTTTCTCTGTATTTGACTACAAGTTCCATCATAATTGGTATCAGAGCCAGGCTAACGACCTCTCCGGAGAGGGCTACCCACGGAGGGTTCTGACCGGCAGGAGGCCGAGTGAAGTGGCGTGGAGTGCAGCCGCCGAGACGTCAGCTTTCCATGGGGGCCCAATTGATGGAGACTTGGTAGTATGGGATACCAAGTCCCACATTGAGTAGAATGAGATGCTCAATGGGTCCACCCGAGCACGAAACAGGTGAGGGGCGCGGGGCCGAGACAGTCAACCGCAACACAGGAGGAGAAGCTCAAGGTAGGGGGAATGAGGCGGAGACAAGGAACGGCGGCGTTAAGGAGGGAGACGGCCAGAAATATAGGAAGCTTGAGATGCCCCTGTTTGATGGGGATGATCCCTTAGGCTGGACTTGTCGAATGGAGAGGTTTTTTGCAGTAAGTGGGATACCAGAGGAAGACAAACTCGACGCTGCAATCGTGGGTCTGGAGGGTCGTGCTGTGAGCTGGTATCAATGGACAGAAGTTCGAGCACCCATTACGGATTGGAGTAACCTCAAGAGGGCAGTGGTAGAAAGGTTCCATTGCCATCAGGATGGTGATAACTATGAGCGTATTGCTGGGTTGAAGCAAACTGCGACGGTGTTGGAGTTTCGGGAGCAGTTTGAGCTCCTTTCGACGACCTTACCTGACGTACCTGAGGAATCGCTTATGGGCATGTTCCTCAATGGACTTAAGAGGGACGTGAAGGCAGATGTGCGCTTGATGAAGCCCAAGTCACTCAAGGAGTTGATGGATCAGGCTTACCAAGTAGAAGGCAGAAACTTGACTCTACAGAGGATGGAGGAGAAGAGGAACAGAGGAGGTAGATTTGGGGCCCAAACTCGTTGGCCCAGCAACAAGCCCACATTCCCAAAATTTCCTGAGTTGCCCGAAAATTCCAAGTCCTTCTCTTATACACCCACCATTCGCACCAGCAAGGAGAGTAAGCCTGTGGACGTGCCGACACGAGTAGACCCCAAAACGGTGGATTCCAAGTCATCGTCTCTGACTATGGGCAGCAGCAACAGGGGATCTCGACGGTTCTCTGAGACGGAAATTAATAGACGACGGGAGTTGGGGCTATGTTTCAAGTGTGATGACAAGTACAGTCCAACTCATAAATGCAAAGCGAAATCACTGCGGTTGATAATGGTTGAGGACGCTGAGGGGGATGAGATTGATGAGGAGGATTTTGAGGAGCTTGAGGATGAAGATGAGCCAAAGGTGGCGGCGGCCATGGAACTCTCGATGGCGACAGTAAGGGGGTTCACAGGCCATCGAACCATGAAGGTGATGGGGGACCTCGGTCGCACACCGTTGGTGATCCTCGTCGATAGTGGGGCTACCCACAACTTCATTGCGGAAAGAGTGGTCGCGAAGCTTGGGATCACAATCTGTCCGACTCGTCCGTATCCTGTGACAGTGGGGGTGGACGAAAAGTGTGGTCTCAGGGAGTCTGCAGGGGTGTGGAGCTAAGCGTGCAAGGCCTGACGATCAAGCAGAACTTCTATCCCTTCCACCTTGCTAACATTGATTTGGTGTTGGGAATCGCTTGGTTAGAGACGTTGGGCGAGACTCGTGTGAACTGGGGGCAACTCTCGATGAAGGTGAAGGTCGGGTGAGAGTGGGTGTGCCTGAAGGGGGACCCGACGCTTACACAGGCCCAGGTAACTTTCAAGGCTATTAAGAAAGCGGTGAGAGGCAAAGGTTAAGGGTATTTACTGGAGGTGCAGTCCTTCGATACACACGAAGTGGATGAGGAGCCACAGACGGGAAAGGAGCTACCAGGGGTGCAGCAGTTACTCGAACAATACAAGGGAGTAGCCGAGCCAGTGAAAGGCCTTCCTCCATTCAGAGCACGGGATCACGCTATCATGACCGTGGTTGGGGCACAACCCCCGAATATCCGACCCTACCGGTATGCATATAGACACAAGTCAGAGATAGAGAAGCTAGTGAAGGAAATGATTCAAGCCGGCATTATAAGGCCAAGCCACAGTGCATATTCCAGCCCAGTATTGCTAGTGAAGAAGAAGGATGGGAGTTGGAGATTTTGTGTTGACTACAGGGCACTCAACAAGATCACTATACCAGATAAGTATCCCATCCCCGCCATTGATGAATTACTTGATGAATTGGGGGGAGCCACAATTTTTTCTAAATTGGATTTGAAGTCTGGGTATCATCAAATCCGTATCAAACCAGGGGATGAGCATAAAACAGCCTTTCGGACTCATGATGGGCATTATGAATTCTTAGTCATGCCCTTTGGGTTGACTAATGCCCCATCTACGTTCCAATCGCTGATGAATGATGTTTTTAGAGAATACCTGAGAAAATTTGTCTTAGTTTTTTTTGATGACATACTGGTTTACAGTAGGGATGAGGCCTCTCATTTAGGACACTTGCAGAAGGTATTGCAAACCTTACAGCAGCATCAACTAGTCATTAATCTTAAAAAGTGTCAGTTTGGTCAGCGAAAGCTAGAATATTTAGGTCACATTATATCCTCTCATGGTGTACAAGCTGATCCCATGAAACTGGAAGCAATGGCTAAGTGGCCTCAGCCCAAAGATGTCAAAAGCTTGAGGGGATTCTTAGGCCTCACAGGGTATTATCGCAGATTTATCAAAGATTACGGGAAGATAGCATCCCCTTTAACAGTACTGTTGAAGAAAAATGCTTTTCAGTGGAATAGGAAAGCCCAGGCAGCTTTTGAAAAACTCAAGGCTGCTATGGTCACTGCACCAGTCTTGGCCATGCCAAATTTCCAACTTCCGTTTGAAATCGAAGCCGATGCATGTGGAACAGGAGTAGGGGCTGTGCTGATGCAACAAGGGAGGCCCATAGCCTATTTTAGCCAAACTCTTCCAGATCGGGCCAAAACAGGATCGGTTTATGAAAAGGAGCTGATTGCGATTGTTTTGGCTGTTAAAAGGTGGCAACATTATTTGGCTGCTGAACCTTTTACTATCCGGACAGACCAGAAAGCCCTCAAGCATTTACTGGACCAGCGAATAATTGCACCAGATCAAAAGGGTTGGGTGTCTAAACTCATCGGGTACCGGTTTAATATACAATATAAGCCAGGAAAGGAGAACCGAGCCGCCGATGCACTCTCAAGGCGGGATAATACTAGCCTTTCCCTAAATGCTGTTTCTATGTGGCGATATGAGGGTGTGGAGGAATTTGAGACTGAAATAGCTCAAGATGAGAGGCTGCGTGAACTTAGGAGGCAGCTCATTCTAGGGAAAGAAATCCCTGGAGGTTACTCACTGAAGAATGGGTGTCTGTTATTCCAAGGCAAGTTGGTTTTACCCAAGAAGTCTACAAAAATTGCAGCGCTAATTACTGAGTTCCATAACTCTCCCATAGGAGGACATTCTGGGTACCTCCGCACCTATAAGAGGCTGTCCGAGGTTGTTTATTGGGAGGGAATGAAAAAAGATGTTCAGGAGCAAGTGGCGAAGTGCGAGACCTGTCAACGGAACAAGTATGAAGCCTTAAGTCCTGCTGGTTTGTTACAGCCACTTCCCATTCCTTCACAGGTTTGGGAGGACATTAGCATGGATTTTATTGTTGGCTTGCCCAAGTCTAACAGGTATGATACGGTGATGGTTGTGGTCGATCGCCTCACCAAATACGCCCATTTTGTGCCACTGTCACACCCGTTTACAGCTAAAGAGGTTGCGGGAGTTTTCGTCAAAGAGATAATCAAACTTCACGGCTTTCCCAAGTCTATTGTTTCAGACCGCGGCAGGATTTTCATAAGTCAGTTTTGGCGGGAACTCTTTGCCCAATCGGGGACCACTCTCAAATATAGTTCGGGCTATCATCCCCAAACTGATGGCCAAACCGAGGTGGTGAACAGAAGTTTGGAGACTTACTTGCGGTGCTTTGCGGGAGAGTGTCCGAAGAAGTGGGTTAGGATGCTACCATGGGCTGAGTTTTGGTTTAACACCTCCTATAACCGGTCTATTAATACGACCCCGTTTAAAGCTCTGTATGGCCGGGATCCACCATCTGTTTTTAAATGGCAAGATTAATTGTCCATGGTGGAGGAAGTAAATCAGCAACTAAGGGAGCGGAATGAAGCACTGCACATGCTGAAATCTCACCTGGAGCAAGCTCAAGCTAAAATGCAAGAGCAAGCTAATAAGAAAAGAAGGGATGTGGAGTTTGTAGTGGGTGATAAAGTCTATTTGCGGATACATCCCTATAAGCTGAAAAATTTGGCCAGGAAAATACATGAGAAGTTGGCCCCCAGGTATTATGGACCTTATGAGGTTATTCAAAGGATTGGGAAGGTTGCTTACAAACTTCAATTACCTGAAACAGCTAGAATTCACCCGGTCTTCCATGTTTCACAACTTAAAAGAGCAAATTCCCCTGCTGATTCCCCTCAGCCTCTACCCCAGTTCTTATCAGAGGACTATGAGCTTCAAGTTAAGCCTCAAGAGGTTATCAAGGTAAGAAAACTGACTGATGGAAGCAACCAGGTCCTCATTAAGTGGAATGGGCTACCGGAATGCGACAACACCTGGGAGGACATGGCGGCCATCCAGCGCCAGTTCCCAAATTTTCCCCTTGAGGACAAGGTGAAGCTTGTAGGGCGGGCGAATGATGAGCCCAGCATGAAGGAAGGGCTGGTGTATAAAAGGAGAGGTCCAGAACAGAGGGGTGTGCAGCTGCAACATGAGGTGGGCCTTTCTAATTATGACCAGCCCAGCAAGGCCCAAAAGGTTGGGGAGGTCGGTTCAGTTATCTAGGGTTGTGTGCCTAGAGGAGAGGATAGGAAAGAACAGTAGTAGAAGGAGAGAGCTCTGGCCTCTCAAAAGCCAGAGGTTGTCTGTTTTGTTTTTCTTGTTTTCTCTGTATTTGACTACAAGTTCCATCAGGGGCACAACTAGTTAATTGCCTGGATACATTTGTCCTACATACACACAACTACACAAGACAAGGAGCAGCGGCATTTCGTTTTTTCCTTTCAAGAAAGAATTGGTGCTTCCCTTGATCATTAGATGATTAGAATTTAGATATGATATGCTTGTTATTCAAATAAACGAACTGTTGATATGTGCAGAATCAAGGTTAAAATGCAAATATTGAAGTTCACTTGACAATCTCACATGAAATGCGAAAAATGTCAAAACTAAATGATATTTGCTGTAATTCGATGGTGGATGTCAACAACGTTGAAATCATGGCCATTGATGACAGGTATTGGTAGTTGCGAGGGCCAAAATAATTTCATGAGGACCCGTCTGTAGAGAAAGTTTATCTGCTCTGAAATTCGTTGCAACTTGTTCTTCCGGCTGCATTTATGTTGACTGATTATTATTTATTATTATAAAGAAAATAACAATTGACTTTTCCCCCAATAATTGCAGACAAGAAAATTCAAGGAGCTGCTGCAGAGCAGTCTGGGCTGGGAGTTTCAGCAGAACAGTGCTGTTGATGGGATATATTTTGAAGAGAATGACGAGGTGTGTGTATTTTTACCCTCGTCCTTTGCGATATGTGTGCTTCTACATGGACCTTACTCACCATTATTCATTTTGCAGTATGCTCCTGTCGTGGAGATGTTGGACGATGAAGCTCCAGCCTCGTAGAGCTTATGTTTGTTACACAAACGCTCGTGCGCGCAAACATCTGAGAGGGTTAATTATGACATGGAAATTCCATGCATTTACTTTGTACTGTAGGTGCGATGACAACTTAGAAATGAAGTGTTTTAGTATTTTTGCTCAGAATATTTAAAGAGTTTGTCGATGATACGGTATAATAATGGAATCGTGGATCCATGTAGCCACACATCAGTGAGATACGGTTCTTTGGTGGTGGTGGTGGTGCTACTTGGTAACTGTATGTGCTTCTTGAAGATGTAGTGAGCAAAATTTAGGAAAATGGCTTTTAGTAGGCTTTTGATTTATAGACAGTACAAAGCTTGCATGGTTTGATTCAATTTTTGAGGATGTGCCCTGCCCACAATTACACTGTTTCACTGGAAATTGAATTTTCCCTTTGAGAAGGTTGGTAAAAAGTGGGGACCACCTTTTGCTAGTCGTCAGAAGCATTTGTATGTTTTTTTATATAGAAGTACTAGTTCACATGGACTTTGGTAGCAGTCCCTGGAGTTTTTTTCAAGTACATGTATCTTTCTTAGGAGATAATCTTGTTTGATATGATATTTGATAATAAATATGAACACTTTTAAGTTCTAAATTTTGATAACTTTTTTACTTTATCCAACCCTATTATTTGTAGTGCCCGTTTTGTAGTGCCCGTTTTTACTTTATCCAACCCTATTATTTATCCAACACTTGTTTTTTCAACATGATTTTATAGTTTACAAGGTAAATATGTGAGATGAATTTTAATTTAACTTATGTGAATGTACTTTTCTAATACCAAGGCAAACACATCTTTAGAATTGTTAAAATTCTTGGCATCACAGAAGAGAAGGTCCCAAGTTGTTATAATGTTGACTTCTGTGTGAGTGACAATCAAGAACGATGCTATATCTTAGGGGAAAATGACAACTAAATTTTCGGTGCTGAATTTGGGAATGCAAGTTATAATGAGATATTGATTTAGCGTTGATATTTTTATAATTATAGTTCAGCTTTCACTACATATACACTTGGTATATTGCACTAGCGAGTTCAATTCCCCCACAGCGTTTTGGCATATCTTTCAAATTTTAAATCAAAAAAATGATATATTTTATGTGCATTTTAATTTTTAAGTTTCCTTACAGAGAAATTATACGTGACATCAATTTTAGAAAATGAGAGGGACCGTGCCAATATTTCAATTATGCAGAAATTTGTAGAATGTCAGACATTTCATTGCATGAAGATAAGATGGTAGTAGTATTTTACTAGACTTCCAGGAAATCTATTTTTTTCAAAAAAAA
>JANTPZ010096702.1:0-10318 GCA_025593235.1 Vachellia pachyceras | reverse complement strand
ACTAATAATAAATTGTTACTGTTCAAGAAAGAGAATCAATTACCCAAGTCATTTATACCTTTAACTAATTAAATTATAGGGCTTTATAGGAATTTTGCAAACAATATTTGTAATTTAGATATACAGAAATACAAATATTGGAGTCACAAGTGTTTCTTTTTGGTCAGTTTTAATTGCCTGGTCAGATAGAGTTGACCGAGGATGGCAGAGCTGCACTGAAACGTTACAGCCGCAGGGGCCTTTCTGTCATTTTGCAATCTGTAAATTGTGCAGAAAAAGCTTCCTCCTCTTTTTTAGTGGGAAAGGGCATTTCACCCCAGGTATCCCGGATCCTTGCGGATTCAGACTAATCCGGAGTCGTCCCGGAGTGCGTCGGGACTTCCCAGGGTTCGAGCCCAAGACCTGACGGATACGTGACGTCTTGCCTTCCACTGAACAACCAGTCGGATCAGCCCCTGGGCAAGCTTCCTCCTCTTTCACAGCACCCTGCAACCACACGCCCAGTAACTCCACCACTAGGCCCTCATAGCTTGAGCTACGCTCTTAAGCGAACCCCGGCACGTGCCTCCCCTCCCCGCACGTGCCTCCGCCCACGTCATCCAGTCCGTCAATTTTTCAAACCCCAATACACGCCCCTCTCACGTGCCTCCCCCCTCTCACGTGCCTCCCCCTTCTCCCTCTCTCTGTGTTACATCACGTTTTTTTACCTTCGTTCGTACGCCCTCAGCATAAATACCACACAACTACCCTTTCTTCCTCTCCCAAGCCCAGCTCCCTCTTTCTCTCTCCCTCTTTCTCTCTCTGAAGTCTTCGTACTAACAGAGATTTATGATCCTTTCATCAAAGTTTTGTGCTCAGAAATCGCTTTAGAGTAAAGCTGCTACGACTATTATAAACGTTCTTTCAAAGTTTCCAACCTACGCATTCAAAGCTCTTGTTTGTTTCGTTCCTCTCTGATTCTTCATATCCGATTCCTCCGCCAATTTCAGCATCCTTTTCTCTGGTTTCTTGTTTTTCTATGAGAGCTTGTTGCCTTCTGAAGCTCCCTCTCCTACCATGTTAGACGCTCCCGGTTCTGGTCGCGATTCTGGGCTTAGTTTGGAGACTCTCAGTTCAACCCAGCGTAGTTCCATGAGCAGCGAAAGCATTTGCAGCACCAGTTTCAGCCGTCTCTCCTTTGAGCTCCTTCCTACTTCGCCTGACAGCCTCTCTCTCAAGCCTCATCGCTCGTCGGACTTCGAATACTCCGCCATACGCTCCGCCACGCTCCGCCGCAAGACTGGTCTCACCTTCCGCGACTTCCATCTCCTCCGTCGCATCGGTGCCGGTGACATCGGAACGGTCTACCTCTGTCAGCTGCGCAACAACTGTTCCGCCGATGACGATCGGCTCGTCGCCGGCGCGGACGACGACGCCGTTGTCGGCCGCGAGGATGATGGTTGCTGCCTCTACGCGATGAAGGTTGTGGACAAAGACGCGGTGGCGTTGAAGAAGAAATCTGAGAGGGCGGAGATGGAGAGGAAGATTTTGAAGATGCTGGATCATCCTTTTCTTCCTACGCTCTACGCTGAGTTCGAGGCTTCGCACTTTTCTTGCATTGTCATGGAGTTCTGTTCTGGTGGGGACTTGCACTCTCTACGCCATAGACAGCCTCAGAAGCGATTCCCTCTTTCCTCTGCAAGGTTAGGCACAACGGCCCAAACGATGACGCTTCCTTATGCAGAATTTTGTTTTCTTTCATATCCAGTACCATTCTGTTTCTGTCTCTATTTTGGCCTTCTCTGCTTCATCACCATCCATATCGCCTTGTTATTTTCACGGCTGCTTCATCTTTCTTTCTCTGAAATATTTATCACAGCCATTTTTGTTTAAATATTCAGATTATAAATCTGACTTGGCCTCAAGTTTCAAACAATGAAGGTTTTTTTTGCTATTTTTAGAAACTTGAATAACCTTGACCTCTCTGATCAACATTACCAGATCAGGCGCTGCATTTTGCCTTCTGATTCAATCCATCAGAAGATGATGATGTTTACCAATTTCCTTATTATTATTATTTTCAATTTTTGCCATATTAATAATAGCTATTTTTGCTTCCGAGAACTTTCTTCATTTTTAATAAATTTTCTGGGAATTATTCCTTTCCAGGTTTTATGCTGCAGAAGTTCTCGTGGCATTGGAGTACCTTCACATGCTGGGAATCATATACAGAGATCTGAAACCTGAGAATGTGTTGGTTAGATCCGACGGCCATATCATGCTCTCCGATTTTGATCTCTCGATGTGTTCCGACGCAATCCCGGCCGTTGAATCCTCTGACTTCTCTCCAGATCCCGCATTCTCAGATACCTTACCATACACTCGCTCGCACAATAATCTCTTCTCGTGCCTCCCGAACCGGGTTTTCCGGTCCCGCAAGGTCCAAACCCTTCAGCCTAACCGACTTTTTGTGGCTGAGCCAGTATCCGCTCGATCATGCTCCTTCGTAGGCACCCACGAATACGTCTCGCCGGAAGTCGCCTCCGGCCATTCTCACGGCAACGCCGTCGACTGGTGGTCCTTTGGAACATTCATCTACGAGCTCATATACGGAAGAACACCATTTGCGGCCCCTTCAAACGAGGCTACACTCCGAGGCATCGTCAAGAAGCCCCTAGCCTTCCCCACCGCGACGCCGTCGAGCACGCTTGAGGCCCACGCGCGTGACCTAATAACCTCCCTGCTCCACAAGGACCCGACCCGGAGGCTCGGGTCAAAGCGGGGCGCGGCAGACGTGAAGAAGCACGCGTTCTTTAAAGGTCTGAACTTGGCGTTGATACGGATGATGACGCCACCAGAGGTACCAGGTGCGAGGAGGCAGAAAACGACTCCGTTAGGTCAGGTGAAGGGAAACGGAAGTAGGAGTGGCAGGAGGAGACGGCTGCAGGCAACGGCGTCGTTTGACTACTTCTGATGATAAAACCAGACGACCGGCGAGTTTTCCGCCACATATTCGTCGGGGGGGGCCCAGCTCCAGATTTTGTACCTGGGCGGGTGACGTATATCTGTATATTCGAGCTGTAATCTCTTTCTTTTTTGGAAGGAAAGGAAAGCAAAGTTCATATTTTAATATTCAAGCTGAACCGGTTAAATTAAAAAAAATTGATTAAAAAAGCTCACTGATCAAGGACGCTTTGTAAAAGCTGAAACGAGGGCTGTCAAGTCTCATTGCCTTACAAGGGAGGTGTGTGGGGCAGAAGATGAATATGGTGAAAGCAAGAGTGGTTAACACTTGTTATTATGGGAAAAGATTCGGTGCTTTAATTTCACACTTGTCCCTTGAAACGTTGAAATGATTAAACATCATGTAATAAAAAAGAGGCTGCATGGTGATTAGGCGTAAAAAAAAAAAGTGATAGTTAAATGGAATGACCTGAAGTAGAAATAATCCATGACACGTCCCGTTGTGAAATGCATCGTCTGCTACTTTGCTTCTTCCATATACTTCAAATGCGTGTCACACTCTTGAGTGTACATATACGGATATCTGTAGTCTAATTGTAAAACATGCACTGAAACCTGAGTATCAATATAACCCATTAACTACTAAGTGCATGTTTTGGAATTTGGATGATCTGGATAATTATGTTTATACTAAATTGAAATAAAACTCTTCTAACACTTATTTTATATAGATTCGGAAGATCTCTTCTACTAGTTTGTTTTACCGTCTTATCATCATCATCCTCCTCCTCCTCTTTTTTTTACCTTCACCCAACTTTCCCAGCTCTTTTTTATCTTGTCTCCTGCTTCTCAGAATCATCAACAAACACCATTCACACACTACTGACCAATGGTTTTAAACCTGAATCGTCAAAAAAGTTTGGCATTGTTTCCCCCTTTTCCCCCTCTTGTATCTTCTCCTCCTCATTAATGACCCTATAGAGTCTTCCGTTCACAATGAAACAATAGTCTTTTTAGGGTCGTAGGTTGGAATATTGCATCAGCAGCAGATTGATGCCGCAGCATTATAAAAAACAAACAGATTCCGGAGGGGAAAATTACTGTAATCTAATAACCACAGAATCCTAGTAAACATATGAACAAACTGAAAGTTAACGTTGCATGTTGCTAGCTTACTCTCGAGTTTTTTTTTAGTGATTGTGTTTCTTTCTAAAGATGTCACTGTAATTTGTTCAAAAACAACCCTCTGATTTTATTTATACGACAAAGAGACAAGTCGTATATTTAATGAAACTAGAGGAGTTCATGGGAGTTGGCTATCAAGTCAAAGCAGTTGGAATGGAGATTTGTTTTTGTACCTTTGGGTAAGTGAGAAAAAGAACAATAGTCTGCTACTGCCTACTGGTATTATATATATATAGTTGGTTAGGTAATGGTCAGAAATTAACTAGAGTCTGGAGTAATAGTGGTGGTTTTGCTTGTCTGTTTGTTAGTTTGATGAGGAAATATTATGGGAAGGAACAAGGAGGAATCACGATTGGTGATAACAAACATAATAATAAATGAAAGCTCAATAATTTGTTCAACCCATTGGGAACTGGACTAGCTAGAAAGTTCAACCACTCTCTCTATATTTAACTTTCCAGTTTCTACTACTTCCCACATTCAAACTTCATCATGTGGCCATCATAAATAATTTAGTTCCTTTCATAAATCCTTCTTCTTCCTCTCCGTGTTCGGGAAAAATCTTCCCCTCAAATCCCGTCTTGCTTTTGACTGATAAATAACCCAGCTTTGTGTTTTACTTCAGTTTAGTTTACACAAACCTCCACGTTCTCATTTGTCTATATCATAGTGCTTTGGTAACACATTCTCGATTACGTTGTATATAGATAAAACTCTTTTCAGATACCTATTTTAGAATCTATAAAATCATTCTCCTACCGAATTTCCAAATAAACACATACTTGTTGTTGTTTAAATATTGCGCTTGTTTAGAAAAGTTTATTTACTCCCCAAAAATACATTTAACAGTATTTTTTTTTAATAAAATGAGATAATCTCTTCCACATATTCACCTCAATTTGTGTAAAAATACTTCTATACTGCATTCCTAAACAGACATATTGATGACAATTCCCTGAAAAGGTACAGTCTTCCCTGTTTCGGCTGAGAAAATTGCTCCACTCGTGGGGTCCATCGCACAGATATGCTGGAGGCCTTATTCTATTGTCTAATTCTTCTTCTTCTTCTTGGAGAAAATTCACCGACGGTACATATATGTATATTTGTAATGTAATGATCTTTTTCAGCAAATATTAATTTATGTTCATTTTAAGACAATATCAACATGCATTATGTGTATGTTTAGAAACTCCGTTGGGAGAATGGATTTTACAGATTCCGAGGCATTTTGTGGATTTCGAGATGGTTTTACAGATTTCAAGATGGTTTTTATAAATTTCGAAATAGTTTTTACAGATTTCAAAATAGTTTTATCTCGACTTACGTGCACTGTTTTGATAACGATGTTGTTAAACAAGCACTATATTTCGGCAAAAAAAAAAATCAACATGCATTATTACTTTCTACTGCTGCTGCTCGCTGGACCTATGCGCCTGTGCCTACGCTTTCTCCTCTTATCCAGAGGACGTAGTTTAAATCATTAATTTGATTGCCTGAAGATGTAATACATGCATTATTACTTTTTACTTGTGTTGTCGATAGAACATTTCATTAAATATTTTTATCTATTAATTTTTAAATAATTTATTTATTTTGGATCTAAGACTAAATTTCCCTTTAAATAATTTGTTTCATATTCTCTGAAGTCTAAGAGTGATAATGGGACCTAAGAAGTGTTTTTACCATTTACGGGGTAAATATATGAAGAAAATTATCTCGTTTTACAGAAAAACACTGTTGAACGTACTTTTGGGGTGTTCAATCGTTTTGCCAAACACCCCAATAATGGAAACATATAATTAATAGTGCCCTATGTAAAGTGACTTACCTTCTGGAAGGATAGATGATCCTTGTTAAACCCTCTCCTTCTCACAGTATACTCTACCCAACTCATTAAATACGATTTTCTTTTCATACTTTACCTATATTTAATAAGATTTTAAAGAGAGAAAGTACAAAAACCCACATTTAGACGTTAATGATACATATAAATATGTATTCATAAATCTCAAATGGCTCATATCATGGGTCGTGTAATATTGTGGATCAGAAGAGCACAATAAGGATCACCCATCTATCTCTTCTGAAAAAGTGACTTATAATGGGTTTTTTTGTTATAACGTTTGCGAAAAAGTCAAACGCACATTCAACGATATTTTTCTGCAAAACGAGATAACATCATTCGCATGTTTATCTTGATTTACGTAAAAGTACTTCTCTATCTCGTTTCGAAATGGGCTCAATAAGAATTCCCTCCTATCCCCGGTTGAAATATATATATGGTGCCTTCTAAATGAAAACTTTATCAGTATAATATAGGAGTGAAGTCACTTGCTTCTATAAAAAAAAGAAATCATTCTAAATATTATGTCAATAAGAATTCATTTAAGAAAACATGAACTTTTAAATATAGATAAAATTTTGCAAATACTTTATTTGCAGGCGAAGTGAATAGATTAGTTAATAGTTATGCATTATGATATTTAAGAAAAGAGTTTCATGGAAATGAGTTGTAATTTTTCAAAAATGAAAAATGAAAACCGCCCACAGCATCATGGTTACTGTGTTATTAATTGGATAGGCTTTGCGTTACGTACCCTATGATATGGAAATGTCAAACAAAAGAAGTGTACGTCTCGTTGAAAAAGATGTGAGAAACAGTAGAAAAAAATAATACTAACCCATTATTCATGTCTTTGTCACATTGAAAGTTGATGAATGTTTGTGTAGATCAGTCAGGATATATTCTTGTTCAAATTTGACATGCATGTATCATCAATTCCAGATTTATGCCCCGTTTGGTAGCATGAAAGTGAGGATCTAGAATTGGAATTGATGATGGAACTGGAACTGTGATATGTTTGGTAGGATGGATCTCATTTCCATCAAATGTGGGAAATGGTGGTTCCATACTCAATCCTAGGAACTCAGTTCCACTTCCATAGAACCCATTCCTTCACTGTTTTACCCCTGCTCATCTTCCTGTTCTCTCAACGACGACGCACCCCTTCGACGACGCACACCTTCGACTCTGCAACGATGACAAGCTTCAATAGCCACCTTCGTCAGCCAGCAACAAGCCACCTTCGTCAGCCAAAACCAGCAACAAGCCACCTTCGATAGCCACCTTCGACATCTTCTTCGATCAAACACGCAACAAGCGAGTTGGGGAAGACGGGCCACCTTCGTCAGCCAAAGCAGACCAGTGGGGCAAATCGTAGTTACCAGCGGTGGTCGAGCTTCACGGCGGAGGTCGGAAAAGCTTCACGTCGGTGGTCGAGCTTCGTCAACCAAAGGTAATTTTCTTCTTCTTTGGTTCTTTATCCCAGCTCTGCTCAGCTCTTCTTCAATCCATCCACTATGCTTCGTCATTTCTATTCTCTTCCGAAGCCGATACTTGTGTGAAGCTGTTCTTGAATTTAGGCTTCATCATTTCTATGCTTCGTCTTCATCATTTCGACCTGTGCTTGAATTTAGGCAAATCTGTTCATGGGTCGGTCGTGTGAAGCTTTGATCTGTGCTTGTCGGAATTTGCTGCTTATTGTTCTTGTCGGAATTTGCTTGACGACGGTGGCCAATGTGCTTGTCGGAATTTGCTGCTGTGGGGGAGGAGAATTTTTGTTAGAGGGGTATATTAGTCTTTTCACATTGTAAATATAAATATTAAATTAAAATAATACCCACTTCTTCCAACATACCAAACATACTTTTAATCTCACTTCCACTTCCAATTCCAGTTCCACTTCCAATTCCATCAAAACCAATTCTACGTACCAAACGGGGTATTAGGGTTTGTTTAAAAATTCTTTTCAGAATAGCTTTTACAAATTTCGAGAAAAAATCTAGGTTTTGGAGAATAGATTTTGGAAAATAGCTTTTACAGATTACGAAGCAAAACCTAGGTTTTAAAAAGTGATTTATGTTTGAGAAGTTATTAGCTTTTACGGATTCTGAGGTAAAAAAAAGAATAGGAAAGAGTAAAGATAAAGAATGAAAGTAAAAAAGAAGAAAGAAAAAGTAGGAAAGAGGAAGGAGAAAGAAGGAAAAAAGTAAGAAAGAGGAAAGAGGAAAAAGTAGAAAAAGAGGAAAAAGTAGGAAAGAGAAAACCTAGGTTTCAAACTGAGGTTTTGTAACCAAAATAGCTTTTCAAAAAAAATTTGTACTTGGACAAAACCTATGTTTCAAAAAGGGTTTCCAAAAAAACCCTTAATATGCAATCACTGTTGATATCTATCACTTCATTCTAAACGATATTATTAATAATAACTAAACAATAAGATACAACATTTGATTTTCAATATAAGAATCAGTTAATATTTTATATCTTTAGTAATATTTTTAAATAATGCATTTAACTTCTTTAAAAAAATATCAAATCACTCTATTATATTGTGTGTGTTTGGGAATCCGTTAGGAGAAATGAGTTTACAGATTTTAAGAAGAATTTATGGAATCCAAGAAAAATTTATAAATTTTGAGATGGTTTTTATGGTTTCGAGATGATTTTATCTTATGTTGCATGCACAGTTAGGAATTTCCTAAACAACCACGTTAAGAACTGAATCGTTGTATAAGATTATGGCTCATCTCAAATATACCAAATGAGCCCATATTTATAAATTGTGACTGAGAGATATTCATTTGATCATTTAAAATGTAATAACTCATGGACTTGATAGAGACTCTCGTGATCATCTGAAAAATAGTTGGAGGTTTAAGTTCCAATTCTTATGCATACATAACTCCCTCGGCTCTTTTTCCTTTTTTTTAAAATAAAACTCATATCCTCTAGATAAATAAAGACATATTTGAAGAAAAAAATTGTTTCTTATGTATTTATTATCTTTTACTAATTTTAAATGATCTCTTAATCACGAAATCCATTATTCATTCATAACTTGTTCATAAGAAAAGACTTGAAATGGATTGACCATTTATTCTTAGCAATACTTGAAAAATCAGTCTTTGTTTGCTATAAGATCTATGGATATTCTAATTAAACCTTGTGTTTTATTAAAAGAATAATATTCCTTGAAATAAAAAGTGAGAGAATATAAATGTAATGAAATGAAATTAGAGAAAATTAAAGGGGTGGTCATGTGAATCCTACCAACCAGGCAAAGCCATTTAAACCATTGTCTCCCTTTTCTCTTTCCCTCTATCCAATTATTTCTTCCCATTTCTCATCATTTTTTCTATTTTTTAATCACCAATAAATTTATTAATTTGTTTCTTCCAAAGAAAAAATGGTTGTCCCTTTTCATACACCAAATCGTATGATTGTGATACATTGGCACGTTGCTCAATTGTTGCATATATTAAAGCCACTCCTTAAACATCATTTGTTATACGAACTTTCCCGGATTGGATGAAATAGGATGAATTGAGACGGTATTTTGTAAATACATAATCATCTTGAATATATTAACTATTTCTTTATTTTTCGATCGCTTGAAAATAATAAAAGAAACATCTTGTTCTTTCTTTCACAATTTCTAATCTCTAATGAACCTCTCAGTAAGATTCAAACCCAGATGAAGTTTTGACCATCTTTCAGAGAAAAAAGAATGAATTAATCTTGTAGGATGTTTATCATATATCATAAGAGAATAACAGCCACGTCATTAAATAGACTTAAATTAAAAAAAATTCTCAAATTTGTTCTTTATTAAAATCCTCTCTTTCTTCATTTTAAAAAAATCCTCTATTTCTATATCTATTTACAAATCATTCTCACAAGTCTATCCTCATTATCTCATACTAATAAAAGTTAAATATTTATGTCTATCGTTATATTATACACTGCTTTATAAGTTGGAAAAATGTTTTTGAATAAAATGATAAACATGCATAGGAGATAAAATAAATTGAGATCATTTATCTCAAACCAAACCCAACCCTTCAACTGGCAATTAGATTAGAAATATCTTTATGTGGTAATTAAGAATATGTACATCCCTTGGAAGACATATGATAAAATTGGAGTGATGCAGATAAGATTAAAATGACCTCTGTACATGACACATAAATCTAGAAAATATGTTTTTTTTCCAATGAAAATATTATATAAAATAAAAGAGAGAGCAATACAATAAACCACCGAAAGAAAACAGCCCAAACAAAAACCAGCCACACAAACCACAAAACAAAAGCCCAAGTAAAACAACCCAAAGCCCAAACACAACCATCA
>JANTPZ010096700.1:0-12276 GCA_025593235.1 Vachellia pachyceras | reverse complement strand
ATCGAATTAGTGACTTCTCCGAACAACCCAGATGGGGGATTGAGGAAGGCTGTTCTTGAAGGGCCTTCAGTGAAGAAAGTTCATGATCTTGCTTATTATTGGCCTCACTTCACACCTATCCCAGAACCTGTAGATGAAGATCTTATGATCTTTACTTTGTCTAAGTTCACTGGTCATGGTGGAAGTAGATTTGGGTGAGCTACGTACAAATTGAACTTCAATATATATATATATATATATATATTACATCATATCCTTAATATACGAGTCGCTTAAATTTTTTTAGATATTAAAGAAGCTATTTCATTGATATATTTATTATTTTTCTCCTAACTTATTTATCTAACTTGAAAACTTCTATATAATTTAGTAATAGATATGAGTATTTCAGAATATATTATAATTGAGTAGTTTATTTAGCCTTTTATAAATTTCTCAAAATAGTTAACATGCTCTTATATTAAAAAGATAAGGTAGAACATGACAAAACTTATATCAAGTTTATTAGAACCATTAGATCCATTGATCTATCAATATTCAATCCTAAACTCAGTTTTGTCCACATGCACTCACACATAGCTAGCTAATAGTTCACACGCGCGCGCGCATATATACACTTGTATATTATTGCTTAATTTGAATTACTTTCAGGCATTAACTCTTTCGTTTTTTTAAGAAAAAGTCCATTTTCATTATTTTAATACACATGGTAAACACAATTTATTGTGCCCTTTAAAGTTCCATTACACTAGGGGTGTATTACTTCTGACCCCGGACATATGAGCTAATTAAAGGTTTGTTTTGGTTCTAAATTTAATATCTTCATTTATTTTATTTCTCAAGTTTATATTTTCCCCTCAACTATCCCTATTGATTACACAAATTACAGAGATTTTCATGGAGCGGCAATGCAGTTATAATACAAATAATTAAAGATGATATTCATATCTTTTAAGACAAACTAATTTAACTAATTTCCTTAATCTTTGTATATTAGCTATCTCTGCACATACATTATATATATATATATGGTTTTCTAATTCTCCTGTTGGTGATGATCAGGTGGGCAATAGTGAAGGACGATGCTGTTTACAGAAAAATGCTGACATACATAGAGTTGACTGCCTTTAGCGTATCAAAAGAGACACAATTAAGAGCTCTAAAGCTTTTAAAAGTATATATTAATAATGGAAATGGAAGGGAAATGAGTGAATTTGGACACAACATCATGAGAAGCAGATGGATTAAACTGAGCAAAACATTTTCTCAATCAAAAAGATTTTCCATTCAGAAGCTTGAACCTCAATATTGCTCATTTTTCAACCAAGTCAGAACTCCATCTCCAGGTACGTACGTAATTTTCTTCACTTATGAAATATATATATATATATATATATATATATATCTTGCTAATTCATTGGCATAGTACATTTGAAAAAAGAAGAGAGGATGAAAAATTCGTTAATTAAGCTTAAAGTAATATATAATAAGAATTTTTTTAAAACAAGTCATGATTGAATAATTGAATTATATAAAACGTTTTTACAAAGACCAAGGTATTATAAATAAAACCAGAAAATAATTTGAGCAGTTAGTTAATTAACCAGAAATGTCACACACACACACACACATCATTTTATGATGAATTTGTTAAAAGCGTTCTCTCATGCAATAATGATAGAAACAACTTTTTCTATAAGTAAATTTTGATGTTTTGAGGTTTTTTTTTGCCCTAGAGAAATGACCCTTCTCCCTTCCTCTGTAGCTCTCTCCATAGTTCATCTAAATAAATAATTAATACTATTAATATCACATTGATAAATAAATATAGGTAATTTTAAGTTAACATGCTTTTTCTAGACTTTTGATCATATTTATAAGGTAAAAAGAGAGTTTTTTATCCTATTTATCAGTAACTTCATTAATTTTTTTACATAAATATAAAATTTATTATTTTAATTATTAAATTGGGGTAAAATTAGAAATTTGTTATATTTTCATATAAGGTTAATAAAGTCTAAGATTTTTTTTAGTTTCAATGAAACAAGTAGAAAGCACATTATCACTAGATCCAAAACAATAAATAATTATGTTGCATTGACAATAATATGAGTCAAGCAATTAAATTGTTGGTTGGTGCATCAGCTTATGGGTGGGTGAAGTGTGAAAGGGAGGAAGACAGAGACTGCTATCAAGTTCTCAAGAACCTCAACGTTACCGGACGTGCCGGTAGCCTGTTTGGCGCCGAAGACCGTTATGTTCGTTTAAGCTTGGTGAAGAGCCAAGATGATTTTGACCTATTGTTGCGACAACTCGAAAAGATAATTTCTGAGGAGGAACCACAACTCATGCCTTCTTCAGCTTCTTCTTCATCAGCTGTTACAGAAACAGAAAAAACAGTACAAGAACTTAATAACAGTTCAATGAATCTGATCAAATCATGTATGATGTGTTAATGGAAATATATGATTACATTAGGACGAGAAAGACATCAAACCATTAATGCAACTGACTCCTCTCGTTCTATTCATAAGATGGTAAAGATAATAAGGAGTGTTTTTCACCCTTAATATGGATGAATGTAAGATTTTACGTATAATTTATTGTTCTTGGATTTCTTAGAATCTCAGTGTTCACTCATTCTTTTATATATTAGATAAGGGTAAAATTTGAAAAAGGTAGTTACTAAATTTTAAAACGGAGCTAATGAGATTTGTACTTTTTCTTAATTTTGTTGAAATACATGTTGAAGTGTGTTATAAATGAGGAGAGATACTTACATACTCCTGAAGTTCCACGTCAAGTATGATCTTTCTAATAAAAATGTTCCATTTATCATTTTTGTAGATACCACAAATACAAATTATAATGAATTATAAAGAGAGAAATAGTCTAGAGAAATTCATATGATGCAATATTCACAAAAAAATGATAATTAGAAAATTTTCTTTGAAAATAGCATGAATGACGTGATACACACCAAGAATATGTAAGTATTTCTCATACATGAGACCGGAAAATATTTTTAGAGAAAATAATGGCTTAAAAGCTAATGAAATTTGATTTAGTTAGTAAGAAGGTTGTTCATGATTTAGTTAGTAAAAAGGCTATTTAGTATGTATTTTTATGAATATAACTCAAAGTGTCTTTAGTTTAAATTGCAAGACTTGTCTATCATTGTTGAGTACCCGGATTTAACTTAACCTTTCTTTTAAAAAAAACTGAGTGTCATGGATTAATCTTGTATGATTCTTAAAAATGGTTAAAATTGTTTATTTAAAAATAATAAAACAGTACAGTTTCACTGTGTGCAGGCATGTTGTATATTAATGAGTTTCTTTATCGTAACAAGCATTGCTAATTTTACAAGGTACATGGATGCATTGTTAAATTATTGTTGACAGAGGCTGGTAGTACGAGAAAAATGATAAACATAGAAAATGAGTTTGAAATTTAAAATTAAGACTAACTCTTCAATTAGGTCCATTACATTAACCTCGTGAGAAGTAATAAGTAATCAATTTCTTTAATTTTATTTATAAATCATTTAACATAAGTTTTATATAGATTAAGGAAAACATTAAATCATAATAAATCTAACAACTTTCAAATTTTATTCATATTTAATATTCATTATAACACATGAGAGCAAGTCAACACATAATAAATGAAGAGTAAAATTGAACATTCTCATGAAAAATTTAATGAGGTGACATAAATATATTTAAATAAAACATTCTCTTTCTTTCATATAAATATGAGTAGAGGAGTATATTAAAACTTATTCCTATAATTAATGTCATGTTTGTTTGCATATCTTTGCAGGCTATAATGGGCAACTTTGATGGTATTTTCATCTAATTCTATTTATAAGTCATTTATAACTTGTTTCACACATACAAAGGAAAACATTAAACTTCTTTAATTATGTTTTAAAATCCAACAACTTTCAAATTTTATCTCTATTTAATATCTTCTGTAACACATGAGAGCAAATCAATACATAATAAATGAAGGATAAGATTATACATTCTTATAAAAAATTTAACGAGTTAACTTATATATCATTCAAGCTTTTTGGCGAACATCTAGTTAATTAGCCATATAGTGCTTATGGGAGTTGATTTGAAAGTGTTGAAATCATTTGTGCCTCTTGTATCAATCAGTATTGATCAGTTAGCCTGTTAAGTATACTGTATACGTTAGATGTCTTAGTTTATCTGAATAAACGCATGAAGGTTTGGGTCAGTTTGGTATGAGGGGAAGGAAAAAAAATTGAGTTGGATTTAAAAAATAGAGAAGTGGCGTTCAAAATTTTTAATTGATTTTTTTTATTTTTTTATCTTAATTTTGTATTTGCTAAAAATTTATAACACTTCTTCAATCTTGTTAAATTTAACTCACAAAATTCTCCCTGAATCTCTCTCGTACCAAACAGCCTTAGTTGTCCAATTATATATTGGAACTCCATGGAAGCTAGATTAGTAATCACCATAAGTTTGACATTTGAGATACAATACAAGACTAAGCTTCATCCAGTACACTAAAATATTATATGATTCATCTATTATCCTAGAACTAGTGTTGACTTTTTTAAAAAGATTAAAAAATAAATTACTTAATTATATCATATCTTTTAAAATACTTATATGTATCATTAGATTATATATCGTTTATCAATCAGATGAATTAGTTTAAAAAATAATAAATATATTAATTAACTTCTTTAATCTTCCATTAAAAATTAACTAACTTTTTAATGCTTCACCTCATGAAGAGCCGCGATGATTTTCAGCTTTTGCTGAGACATCTCTCCGGCCTACGAAATCTTATGTCAATCCCAATGGAAAAAGAAAGAAATTGATTAGTTTTTTTTGGTACATTGAAATTGATTAGTTATTACCGAAGTATTATTACTCAATAGCATAATCTTTTAGTTATATAAGGATTTGTTTTTTTACAGTGCAATGAGACCATGCCTTCCATATAACCGACCACATCTAATGCGATAATTTTTTTTTTTTGTAAATGAACAAAAATCAAGGGATATTATGACAAGATTTTTTTCCACAATCATAGGACGATAAACTAGACAATTACCTATAAACAAATTAGAGATGCCAAATTGTTTATTTGGATTCAATTACAAAAGAATCACTACACTTAGAAATGCAGTAGTTTTAACTGACATTACCCATCAGACCCTTCATATGAAAAGGTAGTTTCATTTCTTTACCTCTCTTAGTTTAGTATACACCAAAATTGGTACAAATGAATCATCAATGGCCTCAAATCAAACAGCAGTTCGTTTGATCCCCACTGAGTTTCCTCTAATTCTTCTTTGAACAAAACAAAGAAATCCTAAAATAAGAATTAACACAAGATAGACTTCCAAGTGGGCACCCCAAAGAAACTCAACAAAATCAAGTTTGCATTTACTGCTGCAATTGCAGTCATAGACGTTTTGTAGAACAGCCCCTTTGACTGCAACTTCTGGATCAAGAATAAAATCCACCGTCATTGGTCCTTCTAAACAAATAGATGTATTCTTTGATTTGTAGCCAGGCATGGAGGCTATAACTGCAGTTTGAGACGAAGAAATTAGAAGGCAATAAAATGAGAATTAAATTTCACTGGAATGGAATGGAAGATTGTTGCCCAAATATTTGGTGAAAACTATACCTTAATTCTCATGCATGAGCATAATACTTAAATTGAGGCCTCATTTTAATTTACACTCCTTTGAGCTGAACACAAAGCCCTTAATTTCATATGAAATCAGTCTCTTATTTTCCTTCCGGCATTTTGGCTCAATGATCCTCAATCAAGCTATTATTTCAACCGGATCATTTCACTAATACTAATTAACTACTTGTTTCTAGGGTTATACAAAGACATGGAAGGCTCGAAAAAAACCAACCCAACCCAATTACAGGCTCAATTGAACAAGGAGATTAAGAGGGACAGTTGAACATTTTAGTAACTGGTTTGAGTTAGTAAATTAACCAGACACAAGACATAGACTGACCCATGAGCTCACTAGACCAAGGGCAAAATCCCCTTCCCTCCTTCTTCCTTCGAGATTTTCCTTCGTGCCCTAGCATCATTAGCCTCTCACCCCCTTTGTCTGTGTCCATGGTTGTTTGCCTATCCCTTGTTTTGCTCATCCCCCGTTGTTATTATTTCCACTATAGATCATGTCACCAATACTAATTAATTACTTGTTTCTAGGGGTAAGCACCATTTTCTTTCTTGTGAATCATGTATTTTGAATTAACATAAATAAGCCAATTTTGAAAATTGAAATACCGGTGCTTCTCAAGTACATAAGATTTATTTCTTATCTGAACCTGAGTTCGCTGTAAGAGAATAAGTTCAAGACTACACACTGAAACATCAATCTATTATATTCTATTCAATATAATATTAAGCCAAACAAACAGCCAATCGTCTTCTTGTTTAACTGCCATGGTAGACTCTACCGATAAATTGAAATTTATGATTCAAACAACTTATGAGCCCACCTAGACAGCTTCAATAAATACATCATATCTCAAGAATGCCAATAATCATTTACTATCTATTTGGTAACATCCTTAGGAAGTGTCAAGGATTATTTCAACCAAAATGCTTCAATAAAATACCTTCATATCTTTCTCTAGGAACAAGTAACCTATGGTAGTTGCCAAAACGTTTTCCAGCTGTTACCTGTTGGTCACAAATCAGCAGACCCAAAACATGTCAAATCAAGCAAGGTTCGTGAAGTCACATAGAAGTCAGATCAAGCAAGGTTCGTGAAGTCATGTAAAAATGTGTAATACTGAGATCGTATCTTGCAAGTGTTTATCCAAGCAGAGGATGTCTGAAATCATTAGCTAGTCAAACAAAAATGTGCAAGAAATAAACTCCCAAACATGAGGCCGAGTGTCATAACTTATGTGAAAACATGCAGCCATGAATTAAAGAAAATAGAAAAATTAAACAAAAGTTCAAACATACCGTGTAATTGATTCCCTTGATAGTTATAGATCCGGGCAAAGGCCTTCCATCAACAGAAGAAAAAATTCTTCCATGCACCCCTGTCTAGAGAACAGAAGATAATTAACCGACTAAATGAATTATATGACACCAACAGCATATAAAATACACGAATATAAGATTCTCCAACTATCAACACATCAAGAAAATATATGATTGTATGCCCAGCCTTCACCTGATAGTTTAACACAAACTATTGGAATGTGTGATTCTTTAAAATAGTACTAGAGGCTCTTTGAACAAACGATCTAGAATCCATTTCCCAGTATTACATTTTTCTAAACATAGTTTCTAAAACGTCAAGATTTTCCAGGTTCCAGCCCCAAGGATTTTGATGTGAAAAGGCGCATCGTAAATATAAAGAAAGTTTCACTTTTTGCCTTCACTTAATGAATTCAACTTCTAGATAAAGGGATCCTAAAAGATTTACAGCGAAAAAGACTGACAAATATTCTACATCCCGAATCGGTTGTCAAATGTGGGTTCAAATGTAAGCATACTTTGACTTATTTCCAACCAGGATATTTCACAGGCTTTCTTTTACATCTGTGCAAATTGAAGGGGGGAAAGAGTGATAAGTTGGAACCAAACATAAGCAGTGGCTTATTAAAGGCTATGAAGTAATTAACACACATTCAAGAGAAATTATGCGGAAAGTAGTTTGGTGTAAACAGATCCCTTCTAAAGTTTCTAATCTTTTAATTGCATAACCCCTTGATTTTATTTAGTGTGGTTGATCTCATCAAAAGAGGTTTGTCAGCCATTATAATTCGTTCATGAATCAAAGGAAAATATAATTGGGCTCCAAAAGATCATTACAGTTCAGTCTTAAAAAATTTATTGAAAGATGAGTTGCAAATAACAATTCAAGCAATTGCAAATATGGCAATCTAAGTTGCAAGTCATTTAGTTTACAGGTTACTCCCAGTGATTTGCAACTGAAACTCCCATATATACAACTAAACTTGAATTGATATTTCGAACTCATCTTTCAACAAAAGATTTTGGGACCCAACTGTAATTAATAAAACTTCTGAGACCTACCAGTCATTTCTTCTAAAAGCATGGGGAAATGATGATTGGGCCCCAAAAGATCATTACAGCTAAGTTTCAAAAAAAATTTATTGAAAGACGAGTTACAAATAACAATTCAAACAGCAAATATGGAAACTCAGTTGCATGGAACTCATTCTTACAAGTTACTCCCAGTGCTTTGCAACTAAAATTCCCATATATAGAGCTGTTTAAATTGATATTTCTAACTCATATTTCAACAAAAGTTTTTGGGACCAAACTGTAGTTAATAGAACTATTTGAGACCTAAATGTCATTTCTTCTAAAAGCAATACACCAATAGTCACTCTACTGAGACATGTCTAGGAATTCACAGAAACTGATGTTTGCCTTTCCACTCTTCATCAGAGACACTGCCTATAATGAATAGGTCTTTTGGATTTTCTGCACATATGGAACATCGTCAAGGATAAGAATAATTGGCTCTTGTATTTGGAAAGGAATATGGGTTAGGCTAAATTGAATTGAACTTCGAGATTTTTTATTGGTGTGCAATGTTGGAATGAAATATTTATTGGTAAATGGTATATTTAAAGAGTTGATCGTGAATATTGTCGTAATGCAACTGATAAGTTCCAGATCTAGGGAAATAGCGAAAACAGATTGATAGGTAACAGTACTCTCTCCTATACTTGCTCACAGTAAGTATCTCACTTATGAACAATTACAGAAGCCAAGGAGAATCTCCGGTTCAGAAACACATTCATATATTCATTCATTCATATCCATTCTTGAAAACAGCCTAGGATATTTATAGAGAAAAAGGATACAACTGACTCTAACTAACTACCCATTATCCCCTTATTTCACCTTAACCAACCCCATAAACTGACCCACTACGCAGACTCCCACAAACTGACACATTAAACATTAAATAATTAAAATAAACTATTAACTGCTTCCCTCTTCACTCGGCATCCTATCAGCAACCCATGTACTAGACTTAATAGGATAAGACTTGTTGTTGTCTAGAACATATTGGAATGGGCTGACCCTAGGCCCATGTTAGATGTTACATTGTTATTCTTTTGTTTATTTTTTCAAATATTTCTCAGCTCTGATTTACTCTAATAAAGAGATTAGCTGTTTAAATTATAATCGAGATTATGAATTATTATAGTCAACCTGTGACTATCAGTACCCTAAAAGGCTTTTGCTCTGTTTTTGATAAATGAATTGAATCTTGTTCCGGGAAAATTTCTCAGAATATGTACTAAGCTTGGGGTAATTGGCTTTGTTGCAAATACCCTTGTGTTCACAGTGGATAATTCAAACATGATAGCCATATTTCTAACTATGAAATGATGCTTTTTAGTTTCTTTGAGGAGAATCGTCTTGCAATTATTGTTTCATTCTTATGGATAACGGTAGTGAGAAAAAGGTAAGAGAGAGAACGAAAGAGATAGCTGAATGATGCACAGAACATTACCCACAAAAGGATAGCTTCCGAATATGAGCCATCTTTTTGGCCCAAAAAAAAAGGATTACAAATTGATGGAGCTGAGCAAAATGATATTGTATTATGAGCAAAGGCAGCCAACTACACCCTCTTCTATGGAGTAGGAAGAGGAAAACTGATATGGTAGCTGTCTGCGTTCTTACAAGGAAAAGGAAAACTAACAGAAGAAAATAACACAAGCACTCCCCAACTTTCGAGAGGTTAGGTCTCTCCACAGCCGTCACTCTTCATACCCCCCTCTCATGGCACACCAACCTAGATAACTACCTCCCCACTGTTTCCATGTTGGTCCTTGGGCCTGGGTCCTGCTGGACCTATCCCAGCTGTCCTCTTCCTCTGGTAAGTCGGGCCTCCTTGGTAGCTGTAGTGCCGAGCCCAACATTTCCATCCCCTAAGAGATTCACCTTGTCCTCAAGGTGGAAGTCAGGAAATTGGGCTGTGATGATAGCCATGTCTTCCCAAGTTTTATCACACTCAGGTAATCCCTTCCAGTTGATCAAAACTTGCTTGCTGCCATCTGTCATAGTTCTTACTCTCCTCACCTCCCCCGGTTGAACTTGCAGCTCATACTCCTCGGAAAGGAAGCTAGGTAGTTGTTGAGCTGAGAGACATGGAAGACGGGGTGGATTCTAGCATGCTCGGGTAGTTTCAGCTTGTAGGCTACTTCCCCAATGCGCTGTAGGATCTCATAAGGCCCATAGAATCTTGGTGCCAGCTTCTCATGTTGTCTTTTGGAGAGGTTTTTCAGCTTGTAGGGGTGGATGCGTAAGTACACCTTGTCTCCCACTTGGAATTCCACATCCCTTCGTTTTTTATCAGCTTGCTCCTTCATTTGTGTTTGAGCCTGTTCAAGATGGGACTTGAGTTTCAGCAACGTGTCATCCCTTTCTCGCAGCTGTGAGTTAACCTCCTCCACCATTGAGTCATCATTCTTCCACTTGAAAATTGTGGGAGGGTCTCGGCCGTATAATGCTTTAAAAGGGGTAGCACCCAAAGAGCGGTTATAGGTAGTGTTGAACCAAAATTCGGCCCAAGGCAGCATTTTCACCCACTGTTTTGGGTTTTCTCCAGCGAAACACCTCAAATAGGTTTCCAAACTACGGTTGACTACTTCGGTTTGCCCATCGGTTTGTGGGTGGTATCCTGAACTGTATTTCAAAGTAGTTCCCGACAGCAAAAACAGTTCTTTCCAAAACAAGCTGATAAAGATACGATCCCTATCCGAGACAATGGATTTGGGGAATCCATGTAGCTTTACTAGCTCAGTTATGAACTTTTCTGCCACCTCCTTGGCTGTGAAAGGATGAGGATAAAGTGAGCAAACTTGGTGAGTCTGTCCACTACTACCATAATAGTGTCATATTTGTGGACCTTGGGCATGCCTATGATGAAATCCATGCTAATGTCCTCCCAAACCTGTTGTGGGATAGGCAACGGTTGGAGCAACCCAGCGGGACTCATAGCTTCATATTTATTACGTTGGCAAACCTCACAATTTGCAATCTGTTCTTGTATGTCCGTCTTCATGCCCTCCCAAAAAACTACTTTAGACATCCGCTTATAAGTTCTCAAGTACCCTGAGTGCCCTCCCATGGGGGAATTATGGAATTCCTTAATTAGTGCCGCTGTTTTTGGAGACCCTCTAGGAAGCACTAGCCGTCCTTGGTACATGAGGCATCCATTCTTTTGTGCATACCCTGGGGGTGCACCTGCTCCCAGCAATACTTGCTGCCATATGCTTGAAAGCTTGTCATCTTGAGCCACCTCGGTCTGAAAATCCTCTACTCCGCCATATTGCCACAGGGAAAGAGGGTTTAGGTGCATAATCAAGTTTTCTTTTCTTGATAGAGCATCCGCTGCCCTGTTATCCTTCCCGGGCTTGTAGTGTATTTCAAATCTGTACCCCAACAGCTTGGAGACCCATTTCTTTTGGTCAGGATCAATTACCCTCTGCTCCAGTAAATATTTTAAAGCCTTCTGATCTGTCCGGATGATAAATGGCCTTGCAACCAAGTAATGCTGCCATTTTTTGATGGCAAATACAATTGCCATTAATTCCTTCTCATAAACTAACCCCAGCTGAGCTTTCTCGGACAGTTGCTGGCTATAATACGCGATGGGCTTGCCTCGCTGCATGAGGACAGCTCCTATCCCTACCCTGCAAGCGTTCGCTTCGATCTCAAAGGGCAAACTAAAATCAGGCATGGTCAAAACAGGTGCACACACCATTGCATCCTTCAACTGCTCAAAAGCTGTCTGTGTTGTTTCCCCCCACCGAAAAGCATTTTTTTTGAGTAGAGCTGTTAAAGGTGCAGCAATCTTCCCGTAGTCCTTAATAAACTTACGATAGTACCCTGTAAGGCCGAGGAATCCCCGCAGCCCTTTGATGTCCTTTGGCATCAGCCAGGTAACCATTGCCTCAAGTTTGGTTGGGTCTGCTTTAACTCCCCCAGTAGTGATGATGTGTCCGAGGTACTCCAGTTGTTGTTGCTGGAAGCTGCACTTTTTGGGGTTGATGACCAATTGGTGTTGTTGCAGCTTGAGAAGAACAGATTCCAAGTGCTCCATGTGGGTTTGCCCATCCCTGCTGTACACAAGAATATCATCAAAAAAAACTAGAACAAACTTTCCTCAAATAGTCTCGAAAAACATCATTCATAAGGGATTTGAAAGTAGAAGGGGCATTGGTGAGGCCAAAAGGCATA
>JANTPZ010096698.1:0-10252 GCA_025593235.1 Vachellia pachyceras | reverse complement strand
TCTTTCGACAGGAAATGTGGAGATTCAGATTCGGCACTCGTTGAGGAGCGGATATTGTGATGCTCACAGAATCTGTGGGATAATGTTTTCTAAGAATTGAATAGCCATGTATTGCGTACTGCACAACTGTGATCTAAATTGTCAGTGCCCCCTCTCCTTTTTCTGGGGTTAATTTATTTCCGTGTTTATTTTGGTGTGCTTTCATCATTACGAAGGCTTCAATGCCCCATCACTCCACCTGCACTGTGCTCCTCAGCGTGGCCCCAATTGCATTTGAGAGCGAATAGCCATTTGTTCTATGAATGCTTTAAAAAGATCGATCAATACTTGAAGGACTTAACCTTGAAACTCAGACGATCTCGAAGATTATATTTGCGTGATAATGGAACTGCATGGAAATATGCCATTGCTCTGCACGTAATGGTTTGATTGCACCTTCCAAGGAGTAATGAAACTGAACTGTAAAGAAAAATCATAAAGAGAGGAGATTAATTTGCAACCTTTGCGGATGGTATAGTCAGTTTTATTTAGGTGCTAATTCAGCAAAATTCTTTGTAGTATTCCTACGAGAATTGTAGAATCCATGAATAAAAGGAAGGTTCGTCAAGTTTAGTGCGACACATTTTGTTTTTCTACTTTTTGTTATGGTTATATTTATATTAAATTCTTTATATTCATCATGTTAAATTCTTCAATCATGTGTCATATTTTTTAAATATTATCTAATTATAAATTCACGTGATAAAAGTAGGACATGTGCTTGTTTGGCAATACTTGACTTGTAGCCATAAGCACGTTTAACAGTGTTTTTCCGTAAAACGAGACAATCTCCTCCACATATTTGCCTTGGCTTGTGTGAATAAGCCCACAAGTACTTCTCCACCGCTTTACCAAACGGACCTATGGGATTGTAGATAACTTGATTTAACACATATAAACAATCTAACTCAAGTCTTATCCTTCTTTTTATCTCACAGAAGCTACTTGAACTAATATTTTTAATCCTTATAACGTAAACAAAAGTTTTGAAATTTTTGTCTGGTTATAATGGGATAATCCGATCTCCGGTCTTCGTTTCTATTTTTGTTTCTGACAACTGTTGTAATCAAGGCCTGACATTACGAAGTACTGTTTTGACATGATTTTATGATTTCCTTTTTTTCATATGACCTCTCAATTTTTGTCATTTTTTATCTTTTTCCATAAAATATTTTGAAGGTTATTTATGCTAATAAAAAGAACTGAGGAATGATATAAATACTAAAAATGAAAAGATAAACTATCAAATAAATGAGATATCTGTTTTAACTTTTAAGAAATCCGGGTTGTACTAAATTCATACAAGAAAATGGCCATGAAGCTAATTGCCCATAGAATACAATCATTTTTTTCCAGTTTGGAAACCTGAAGACCTAGGTAACGCATTCGCTCTTCTTGTAGTTACCAAAAAAAAATCAGTTAGAGATCAAAACCCAGGCCCAGACCATCATCACGCACTAAGTCCCATATCATCTAAAACAGTAGTTGCTCTGGCCTTTCTCATCACTATTGACTCCATTAATAACTCCAGTTTTCATTACCATTTTCCTTTACAATTAAGCTCAATATCACGAAACGTGATGATTAAATATGTCTCCAACCGAAATGTATCACTAATAAATAGCCTCAAACCTCTGATTTAAGGGAAAATCAAAAAGTAAAATGGAAAATTAAATTTGTAAACTAAAATCCCTTGAACTAAATTTGTAATGGGTCAGGATACGCTTTGCAACTCAGGGGCAAAGGGGATACAGGAGCGCGATCTGCAAGGACATCTATAGGTATAGGCTCAAAAACATTGGGTTGGAATGCCAAAAAAATATGAAGAAAGTGCTGATCATTTTTGAGTCAGGTTAGCAATCATATTGACAAAGGTTTGTCAAGTATTTCCACTGTTACGACCAAGTGGTGACTTCCCGAGAGACCCACAGGAAGTCGCATCTAACCCAATTTGGTTGATGTCTGGCTTACCTGACAGATTGATGCCAAGTCTAGTTTGGGGGCTCTGATTACTGCCATTGTTGGTGCCAGGAAACCTATTTATCTGCCCTTGCATGAGCTGCTGTTGCCGGAAGAAGGCTTGCTGCTGCTGATCATTCAACTGGAAAGGCAATTTTGAGGTTGAAAACTCTGGTTGTTGCAAAGACATTGCCATAAGAAGTTGCTGCTGATCTTTCACATCCAAAGGCAACATGGGAACATCTGGTTGTTGCGGAGACATTGTCGTCTGAGGTTGCTGGCTGGCTTGTCCTTGTTGCATAACAACCTGGGCTGACTGTGGCACAGTTTTCTTGGAAGTGAGCAGAACTTTTATTTTGAAACGGACTTGAATTGGGTAAAGTTTTGCCATGAAGTTATCCAATAAAAATATGACATACAAGAGGCCTAATTATAATTATGAGCTCAAGAGAGATCTATTATCATGTTTTTTGATTGAAAACTTGACAACCTAAAAACTGCATCAAAGGTTTTCTTCATTTAAACCAGGTTTGGCTAGAGCATTCCCTGAGTGAGTTAAGATTACCTGAGGGGGCATGGGTGATTGAGATTGAGCATCAGCAAGTTTGGCAAGAAAAGTCAAGTTATTCTGAAGCTTGGCTTGATATCTGTATTAGGTAAAATGTTAGGAAGCAGTAGAACATGGGCCCTTGAGAAATCATGCTAAAAGTATTTCCTTTAGTAGGAAATGTTAATCCAATAAAGAATTATGTGATGCCTATGATTGAATTGACCTTCATCAAAGAGGAAGAGATCATTTGAAACAAGAGATACATAAGGCTCCTGTTTATGCTAGAAGTGAATATATCCTTGAGAATTCCTATAAGAATTTTGATAACTGATTATTGTCGCACTCAATTTAGACATTAGAATGCAAGGAGTAAATAACACAAATCTGAAATTTCATGAGTCAGATTCAGTCAATGGTGCTGAAATGAGTCTGCTCACGAGGAGAAAAGAGAGAAAAGAGAGGGGAAGTCCATGTTGATATGCTTGTCTAAATTATTCACTTCATTATTTACAACTGTACCTGATAAAAAGATTTAACTTTTCTTCGAACCAGGTTTTCAGAGCTTTGGCTTCTCAGAGCACCTATCATCCCAGTCAGAAAGATCCAAAGAGGGCATGCTAATCAGGGCAGGAGATTAAGAAGGGTGATTGACAGAAAGGGTACAGAAGACCTACAGACTACAATTTTGTTTCATGAGCATGTTGCTTATAATTCATGATTCAATAACAATATGTTATCTCCTACCCAGTTATAATTCAAAGTCGGCTACAGATAAAAGTTCTTCCTTAACATTTTTTGCTGTCTGGATCCCACTTGTACCTTATTTGACTTTTGACTTGTTATACAAAGAAGTTTTTGATTGTCCTGTTTTAAAAAGGTAACCATAAATATTAATTTATAAGCTGTAACCCGATTTCAGATGTCATGTGCCAATGACCTTTAAACTGTTCACTGACACCGTGAGATGTGATCTATTTTGCATAAAAGGAATAAGGTCAATGTAGAGGGTTTCAAAGCAGACTGCCAAAGAGTACTGAATGCTTTGCAAGAGAATGCAGCAGAAATGAGAAGTTTCTCTCTACAAATATAAGCAACAAAAGAAAGTGATTCTTGAATAAGGTCACTTACTGGGCAACCTCACTGGACTTTCCCATGTTCTGACACTCCATTATAGTTAGAATCAGCTGCTTATTTTCCTCCAAATACTACACCAAGGAGAAAGAATCACCGAAGCAAGGATAAACAAGAGCCCAGAAAGTCAAAATTTAAAGTGAACCACATTCATAACTACTCAGCCATCATTCCCTCAATGGCTCTGTCAGGAGTTCACAATCTAAAAATAATTCCTCAGAGATGTGAATATAAAATCTCTTAACACGCACATTCCATTAACAATGTAGGTCCCTCTTGGGTTATCAAGGAAACACACATCGGTAGGAATCATTATTTGCCAGCAAGAAAACAGTTCAAGATTCACATTGGGTGGCCAACTTAAAAAAATGAGTTGTCATAACACTTGGTAATCAATCAATAATGACTTGACCCTTTAAAAGGACTGCCGCAAAGAGAGACGCCATTAAATAGCACGAACTTTTATTATTAAACGTGTTTCTCGCAATAATCTCAAAAAAGACGGTAAGTTTAGCGGAAGTGAAAAACTAAAAACTGATAACTTACGAGACAAGGAAAGAGAAGTAAGTAACGCAAACGGCTATCTCATTTCTGAACAAGTAGACAGGGAAAGGCGAAAGTCACATTTCAGACAACGCCATCAGGAACATTGAAACACTAAACAAATAGACTAAGAAACTATGGAGTATGAATAATGAAACAGAACAGGACAATGATCCGTGCTTATCGTCGGTACCTTTTGAATTTGTTCGGAGGTGAGGTAAGTAACAGGTGCCAAAGAAGGATCACCGTTGAGCATTTTCGATTGCTGCTGCGTCTCCACACTGCAGAATCTGTAACCCTAACCCTAGAGTTCTTCCAGGAAATGAGCAACGGTGTGATCCTTTTCTTAGACCGTCTCCTGGCTCTCTTTGTAGTTGGTAAATTTTGGCTATATATACTGCGAACAAGAATGGCAAGTCCTAAAGTACGGCTTTGTATGTTGGCCTTTGGCCAATAAAAACACGCTATGACATTACGCGTACCAAAAATTAATAGTTAATTCACCCGAAAAACAGTTTATTGTTATTTAATTATAAAATCAAAAATTAATTAAATAAAAGTGCCGCTGTGTGCTTACCAAAAAAATAAATAAATAAATAAAAACCAGAAACAGCGGTTAATTCAATGTCGGAGTCACGTAACTTTTTTCCGGTGGCTGCGGCTGCAATTACAATGTGCTTATTTGGAACATCTCTATTTCACACCATTTGATATAAGTATGTAATATAAATTTTATCTTAATTTGTGTGAATGTGACTCTAAACGGAGTTACTAAACACACGCAATATATAAAAGCAAGATTAGATGGCCCCACAATATGTGACGAATTACTTCAAGATTTAATATTACCTTTTTTAAATAATATCATCAAGTTGTTGATTGACGTGATAAGCAATTAAAAAAAGATAATATGAATTTGAATTCTGATAAACACACTTATTGTAAGAGTAGAAGGCTTTTACGCTTAGGTTAAACCTTAAAAGAGATTGGTTTGAGCTAAAGTGGTTTTTGAACAACCCGAGTGATGTCATGAAAAAGTAAAAATATATAATGTTTAACTTCAAAGAATGAGTAAGGGTATCACTTATGATTTGAAAATAACAAGTTTTTTTTGTAAGTTTTATGTTTTTTATGCTATCATAAACTATAGTCAACCCAGTGCAATGCAAAAGAGGTTAGAAATGATAGTGTATGATGTTATAACATATTTTATAAATTTCTCAACAAAAATTAGTTGAAAATTAAACATTATTATCACCATAGGCGGACCTGTATGCATTTGAGCGGGTTTAACCGCACCTCTGATTTTCAGAAAATTATGTATATATTAGTATTATGTAATTTCTTTTGCACCAACTCATTTGCTAATTTTGAACCCACTAAATTTTTTGCTCAAATTCTTCTAAAAAAATATTAAGAATAAGTCTCACATATCTTGAACCCACTTATCTTGAATCTCATAAGCCAGAGTCCTGAGTTTGCCACTGATTATTACAATTGTATCTTCCTAAGCCTTGGACCCAGTTGTGGACATCTTTGATAATAGTAAACTCTCGTGAGTCTTTGACTCGTTGTGAGCGACCACAAAAAGAATGACACATTCCAGTCTTGGATTCAATTGTGGACGATTAGGAAGCGGCTCATTAACTTCATGATGTTGATAACTCTGGCCAAGTCTTCTATGATCATAAGTTAGAGTCTATATCAGGTGATATAAGGAGGAGTTTGATGGATGGAATTGTATATAGCATGTGATATCATATGATTGACTGACATTTGGATAATGATTGATTCATGTAAAATTTTGTTGACTTACCAATTCCAATGTATAATGTATGGTATTTAATTGTGGATCAAATCCTCCGTTTAGTTATAGTTGTTTGGTGACATACTTCTAATAAACTTATCAATGCCTCACTTCTTATAAATCTGCCTGTATATTGGTGAATTATTTGTTAGTTATTAGAGCTTTATGTCTCATCTCGTGATTTTAACATTTTCAAGAGAGGACCGCAGTACAAGTAGATGGGAAGGAAAATAAATGTAGGTGTAGTGTTATGTCTCTTTGCTGCAGGGTCTCATCTTTTTAAGACATTCATGTGAAAGATGGATTTGTATTGTCATATAATTAGGTTTGCATACTCTTTGAATTATTGTGCATTTTAACGATGATGCATCACTTCCTAGTTGTTAATTTCTCATTGTGAGTTGGTATCTGCCACCCAAGCGGGGTTATGTTGATAACCATTGTTTCCTTAGGTGGAAACATTTATTGTGAATAATATATGTTGATTTTTGAATGGTATTAGATAGAGTCGGTGATGTGAGCTAGCCCGCGGGAGTCCCCTAAGCAGCTTGAGCCCTCCTTATATATATTTTTTAAAAACAATTTTTTTTAATTTTTGTTGCCTAATTCTTTTCAACATTTGATTAGGTTGGCATTATGTGAAATTGATTTTGGTTGTAAAATTAAATCAAATGAAGTTTTGTTTTGGGTTCATGAAAGAGGATGTTTCATCATTGCATCTCTACAAACTCCATTAAATTAAATCAATTTGATTTTGGGTTTATGTAATCATCATTTTATCGCATTACATTTCCATTCGTTAAATTCCATTGCATCTCTATAAACTCTGCAAACCAAACGGACTATAGCACTCTAAAATTATCTCTTTTGTGTTAACAAAATTTATTTATTTTTTGTTGTATAAACCATCCAATATCCTGGGTTCATTTCCCGTCCCAAACTAATCCGGACCCCCCGCGATGAAACCTTACGGTGGTAGCGAGGTACCGATGGGACAACCTCTTTGAGGTTGCATTAATCATCGCGGCTGTCACTCCCCAGAGTTTGAATCCTCATCCTGAAAAATGTTGGTAGTAACCCTTACCAACTCTACCAAACTCCCATTGGTTGTTAACAAAATTTATGACTCTTCGTGAATATGACAAGATCCAAATTGTCCTCATGAAAAAAAGATCCAAATAGTCCAATCCCGGAGGCCCAATATTTTGTATATGAAAGAGAGACAGGAGACTCAGTACGACGTCGCTTTACTCTGATGTTAGTACTGTGCAATGCTTATTCTTTATAGCAGACTCCCTAAATTCAGTACCCACCTTTCCTACCTACGCCATAGAAAAGGCTAATTAAACGAAATCAGCTCTTTAAGTATCGGGAGATTCTAGTTTAATCATAATTAGTTCAAGAGTTAAGTTGCAAATTCATCCGGTTAATTTTTTTGCCTGTGAGCCACATTATTTTAATATAAGATTCTTTCTATACTTTATTTTTTTTTGTGTTAAAGTAATGATTTTATATTAAAAATCAACAACAAGTGCTTTAATTTGCTTCAACTTCACGGTGTAAGTTATTTTTTCAGCGTGATCAATATTTTATAAAATAAATACATGATAGAAATTTTATCTCAACTTATTTAAACGTGATTTTATATCACTCATAATAGAAGGTCCAAGGGGCAGTACAAGGGGCAGCCATAATAGAAGGTCCAAGACAGGTTGGGAGGGACAGTGTTGGATACGCAGGCCCCCCATGGCAGAATTTTTACACCTTCACTCTATTTTAAATTCTTCATTTTATGAGATATATTGGCAAGGTTGAGAGAAGAATACAAAGGATTGCGGAATTATTAATTAATTAATGGCGGCGGCAACAACAATGTGCTTATTTGAAAACACTTAATTCTCATTTAAAAGTATGTTCAATAGTATTTTTTTGTAAAATAAGACAATCTCATCTATATATTTACATCGATTTATGTAAAAGTACTTCTTCACCGCTTTCCTAAATATATCCTAATAAAAGGAAAAAGTTGCTTCCCTAGCGGTGGTAGGCTTCGGAATCAACCAACATCTCTCCTATGACTATAAGACAGTGGGAAAAAGATTCCCTACTCCTCCCCCACTCTCCCCAACCATGCTCCTCTCTCCAAAATCAACTAAAACACTTCATCAACCCAGCACCCCTCTCTCTCTCTCTAAATAAAAAGTCAAAGATCCGTTTAAAAACCTGGGTAGAGAAGTACTTTTATAAAGTCGAAATAAATATATGAAGGAGATTATCTCATTTTATAGAAAAATACTATTGAACGTATTGTTAAATCTCTTCAACGCTTTGCCAAATACGCTGGATATCTATAATAAAAGATAAAGTACATAATAAAGCTAATATTCAAGCCGATAAAACAATTATATTAATAAATACATGTGAGTGAAGCACCCCCTCCATCTCTTCCCATTATACATACGATGATAAATTGGAGATAAAGAAATGATTGAATGGTCCAAATGATCTGGTGAAGTTTGCGGCCTTGATGCGGGACCTTGTCAACTACATCTGAAAATCTGAACCATTTATTTATTTTATGTTCCATGATAAGTAAGCATATCAAGCAGGTCAAGAAAAAGTAGAAGTACATAAAAAAAAAAGCTTTGTTTCAAAAAAATTGGGATGAGGAGAAAAGTTGAGATGAAAGAGAATGTTAAGAACGAAAATGGAGAGAAGAAAAAAATATTATCATCCATCTTGTTAGATGGACATGAGAAAATGTAAAGGAAAGAAAATTGATAAATAGTTGAATAATTAAAATATTTTTAAATAAAAATCTTTTAATAAATGGTTGAAAAAGTAAAGTATGCTTAAAATATATAAAATATAATAGCAAATTAAATATGTTAAGGAAAAATTATATTAACATTAACATAACTAAATAATTTAAAATCAAATTATTTATTAAATACATGTTGCAAGTTATTACTTTTCAAAATAAAATAATTTAGATAAAAATATATCATATTTTTTAATGTTACCAGGCTGTAATAAACAATAAAAAATAAATTAGATATTAGAACATATTTTAAAGATTATCCTTCTAAAAGAAGTTATAATCAGAATGTTAAAAGCGTTAGAGGTTAAATTTAACGGTTTAAAATGAAAATGTAATAAAAAAGAATATATATATATAAATAAGAAAAAAATAATTTTCTATTTCGTTATAGAGAGAAATGTTGAGAGAGAAATATAATGAGACCAACATTATTTTTTTTCAATTTTTTTCCTTTCCACTTTTAAAAAATAATGAGACATGCGCTCCCCCTTAACTTTTCTATCAGTATTTTTTTCTCCATCCAACAAAATAGATAGAGAAAAACAGCGAAGAGGGGACGCTACAGTCCTACAGCTGTCATTGCTCCCACCCACACACGCCTTTCGCATTTTCGTTTCACTGTTTCCATGCCTTCGCTTTCTCGCTTTCCTAACCCCCAAACACACCGCCATTTAAATCACCAAAAATTTAATTTTCATTGTTGAATGTGTTAATTATATAATTTTTTAACCATAACCTTATTTATTAATATGATAAGTGAATGAGAATAAGGAAAAAATGAAAGCGATACGCAATTAATTAATAATAATGAGAAAAGTGCTTTAATTTTTTTGATAAAACAAAATTATTGGTTACATAGAGATAAAATGTATGATAGAGAATGCAATTTATATAAATCCGTTTAACAATACGGTGAAAAAATGTTTTTTAATAATTTAAAATAAATATATGAAAATGAGATTATCTTATTTTTAAAAAATAATATTAAACAGAAATTAAAAATTTTCGGATTAACAAACACGGTCAACATAATTAAATGGAGGGAGGGTACATAGTGCATGCACCTAGATAAGGTAGGGGAGGATGGAGGGAGGATCTCGTAAAATCTTGAGGCTGTTTTGTAAGAAAATGATGGATACCCTAATAATGATGAGAGAGAAAGAGGAAGGATAAAAAAAAGATGGGGTCACTTTCACCCATTTGTCCGCTAGGGTGTGGTGCGAATGTTGGAAGCATGGAAGCAAAGCAAAGGCCGAGAATGGCGGCAACCCCATCCCTCCTCTCATCGTAAATCCACGCTTCAACCCCCCCTCACGCTTCCTCCATCACTTCCTCCAACTACTACCAGTACCAGAGAGAGAGAGAGAGAGATTGCTCGTACCTGTTACTGTGAGTGTTATTA
>JANTPZ010096696.1:0-14624 GCA_025593235.1 Vachellia pachyceras | reverse complement strand
TTTTATAAGATTTAAACTTATGTTCTCCTTGGTGATATGGTTCACCATTTCAAGCAGCAATTTGTTGATAAAACACATTTTACTAAGGAAAGTTTAAAAAAATTGTAAATTTGAAAATAAAATAGATTGACGAGGGTTTACATAATTTAGGATTAAAGTAGATCCATGAACTACCTCTTAGCTTGGACCGAATGAAGTATATGCAGTCGTAATCAACGACGTAGGAAGTTCATCTCATAAACTAGCAACAGGTCGCAAAAAGACTTGATTAAGGTGTGTTTTGAAATTTGTATTCAGTTATTGAAATTATCTTGAAATTTCAACTCAGTTTGCTTCTCTCTCCTCTGAATACACACTGTTATTAATAATGTATATACTTACTTCATTTTCATTCAAGTATATATACCAAGTTAATTATTATGCAATATACTGCAGAATCAAAACTCAAATTATATTACACCCACCAACTTCCTCTTGACACTCCCTAATCTTGAAGTCAAATTTGAGAAATCCAAAGCCAAGAAAAAGCAGGAAAGAAAAGAAAAGAAAACACTTTCTCATCATCATTATTATTCTTAATTATTATTTTCCATGACACAAACACAAATCTGGATAGATACTCTAAAATACCTGAGAGAAGTATGGAGTGATAGGTTTTACATATATCTGCGTATGAGTCTCCCACATGATTAATGGGCTTACATCCACTAATTTCCCTATCCCTCCATAACTTGGCCATAAAGTGCTTGAGAGATCAATCCTCTTCATTAAAAACACAGCAAACCAAAATAACCATGACAGTAAATATATGTAGAACTTGGTGTAGAAGCAAGGTTGATGGTAAGGAGCTTAATTAGTAATCAGGATGAGCCAAAAGGTAAGCCTCTACAGCCCTGAAGAGGCCTTCGCCCTGGGCTTTGGCATTAACGAGCGCCTCATCAGCGGGAGGAGCATCGGTTTTGGTGAAGTAAGTGATGGTGGCCTTCGCTAGTGATCCTCCATTAGCTCCTTCCTCTATTTTCGTCTCAAACTTGATTGTCTCCACTCCCTCTGGTAATCCACTCCCTTCTACTGTGGTGTAGTTACATACGTAGCTTGCTTCATCCACCAGTTCCAGTTTCTCCACCACATACTTCGTTTCCCCACCTGCATGTTCGTTCATATATATATCAGATCAGACTCGTTAATCGAACAAAGATTAAGTCAAATAAATTTGTGCAGTGAATGATGATGATTTAGAGAAGAGAAATGACCTTCAAGGAAAGTGATCTTCTTGAGAGTGCCAGGTCCTCCATTGCCTTCAAGGATTTGAACGTTGACCTGAGCGGCTTCTATGATCTTTGGGATGAGGCTGTTGAAGTCTAACACCAGAGCTTTGTATAGTCTAGAACGGGCCACGCTGGAGGCGTTCTCGCTATGGTATGTGAAAACTCCCATGGTGATTGATTGAAGATATGGCAGAGAATCAAGAACAAAACTGATAATATGGGATGGTTTCCGAGAAGAGTGAGGTTATTGTGTGTTTTGAGAGGCTAGAGTGTGCTTGTATTTATAGGCGATATGGATCAGTGTGAGTGCCTCATTAACTATTGATGACTCATACTTTTCAAATCTTTCCTCTTTTTTATACTTTTGGGATTATATGAGTTCTTTAATTATTTTACAGCAATATCAGTCAAATAAGGCGATTTGATAGCACGGTCAAACGAAGCAGCCTTCTTAGAAAAATGACGTTTTCCACTTCAGATTGTCAAGCAGGAAAAGAATAATTAAATAAATTAAAACACAGGAATGAGACAAAAACCGGCCGTTAGTTTAAATTTGCTTATGGGAATTTCCTTTCGTATTAGTTAAGACGCTAATCCCGTGAGATTAATCGTTCTAGAAGGGGCCTCAAGTTTTTTCCTTGTTTTTTTTTTCTTTACTAACAAAAATATAAGAACATGTGCTTCTTTTTTTCTTCTTTCAGTTTTTTTTTCATCTAAGTATGAAGTAAATGATTTGAATTTGGGACTCCTTGCTAGTTTCACCGTGCTATATAACCAGTAAGAAGCAAGATTATATTTATCGGGTGTAGCTTAATTATAAGAAATAAATCGCCAAAGGATGGGTTAACGAGAGTAGACCAATGTAATACTGTTAACTAGTCAGACACAATATTTTATGTGCTTGTTTGGATGAACAGTAAAAATTACGTTTTTAAAATGATTTCGGTATACGAGAAAATGTGGGAGAAAAGTATTGTTTAAACTTACGTAAACGTGATTTCTCAACTCCATTACAAACTGGCCCAATATTGTCGGACGTGCCATTCGTATTACAGGGTCAGAGACACCTCACATGTTATGAAAATTAGACAAGAGAGAATTGTAAGTCTAGAAGAAAAAATGTAAACAACAAAAGAAATAAATGAGGGTGTGCAATGGCAAATTTGAAAATAAGAAATAACATCAACAACAACATGCTACTCATTTTTATTGGAACATTACGGTGATTAGGGTGCTTTTTTGGAACCCATTCATGTTTGACTGTACAACATGGAGCTTCAGAAAACGTCACAATTTTAATCTGAAAATTTGCAGCAAACGACCTCCATTTTGTTTAATGTCAAATTTTCATTTGAAATTTCTAGTCTGCATATTACTGTATTCCTCCTCCCTTTGTGCCTGCTTGAGGTCAGCTAGAAAGCAATTTTATATTGCGCGAGATGAATATGCTAAAAAAAATGTTGTTTTGTAAAGGTGACAGCGATTATTTGTAGTGACCCCAAATAGACAGTCAGTTAACAATCCGACCAACCAATCATCTCTCTCAGCAACCATCCACACAACTGATGATGCAACATAAGAATAAGAAGTCGAGGCCCTCTGGCACTTCTATAATTTTAATCTTGATTTACTAAAGAACTAACCTTGTTATATGGTGATTATTAAAAATATGGAAGTACCCCCAGTTACGTGGTGATTATTCAAAATTGAATGAATTACGCCCAAAAAATTGAAACCATATTAGTTGGACTAAAATATTGGGCTGGCTTGATACTTGATTTATTTAACCACGCATACTTCTGAGAAGCTATTTCCACAGAAGTATATTTCGTTAAAAATTAATTTGTCTCACAATCTTTTTATTTTCCAATAAGTTTAACTTTATTGTTTAAAATAAATATTTCAGATTTTACCGCTAATGGCGTAAATATCCTTGCCTCAAGTTGAAGGAATTTATCCATGAAAAGCATTTCTCATACGCTCAATAAGAAGTTATACTAGCTCACCACCAACACCAATTGGCCTCATGGTTCGGCATTCTGTTGCTTATAGACTAAACAATTCAAAAGGCGCCGTCGGAACCGGAGTCTCTATTTCCTCAACTCACTAAATGCTCAATCGTACTAAACATAGGGTTCATTTAGGAACGCGGTAAAAAAATATTTTTACACAAGTCGAGATAAATATGTGAAGAAGATTATCTCATTTTACGAAAAAACATTGTTGAACATGCTTTTAAAAGGTGAATAAATGTTTCCAAACACCCCCAATATCAAATTGTATCAAGTACTACTCATTATTCTTCATCAAAGACTCCATAATATTTACCTACTATGGCATTTGTGGCTATTCTGAAATGGAAACTCAGAAAGTTCAACTGATAACAGAAAAGGCCGACCCATGTAAGGGCAAGATAGGTGAAAGCACATAAGCTCAACGGCTCTGCTAATTTAAGCGCCCATGGTCGTCGTCACACAAATTTTATTCGGATTCGCTAAGAGCAACAACTAGCATAGAACACCGGCGGAATTATAAAGGTTGCTTCCCTCTTATGTTTTATAAACATAAACTAGACAGATAGTAGATACACATACTTCCTTGGGATCTAGCTACCATCACACTACAACAATCTGAATGAACTCCTTCCTCGTGTTTATAAGGATCCCGCTCCTACTCCATTAATGGCTTTACCAGCTGCAATTCCAATCATAAGTCATCGTCATCCAGCATAGTAGACATCAACAACCCTTGCACGAACTCAAACCTCCGAGTTTTCTCTTGTTTATCCTTGTCTGACAGCTGCAACTGTTGGGGTTTCCTGTAATCATACACTACCCTCCCGTCAGACTATAATAGCTTGAAAGTTTTGGTAAAGTAATATCGAAAATAAACACCGATTCCACAGTATGAAAATAATCAAAAAGCCAGAACGATGGTTCCAAGTTTCTGTGTAAACAACGCATCACAGATTGAAGAAAAGGGAAAAGAAAAGATATACCAACGTAGCATGACATAGTTCTAGTTTTTAAACCCACACACTCGCGCTGAAACACAAAATGAGGATGATCATTTTACAGCCAAATTCCTAAACAATAACTTTTGCATCACTCCCACAATACATAATTAGCTTTCATCATTTACTTTAGCAACATAAAATTGTAACATACTTAAACCCCATAAACGTTGTAGAATCTGCACAAGCAGCCAAGAAACATCTTAACATACCAAACAATTATACAATTAAAATTACACATTTTCTTTTCTCATACAAAGCAAAAGCATAACAAAACAACGATCCCCACCTTTCCAAGAAGTCATCTTTTGTGCTTCCCTTCACTATGGTTGTTTCAACTGATGGACAAGGTTGTGGACTAACAGATTCATCAGCAGCAGCAGGGTTATAAATAAATGATGAAAGCAGAGGATCGGGCTCTGAATTGGAGGAAGCTACATACGAAGAATCCCCAAAAAGAGATTGCAATGTTCCTTCTCGCAATTCTCTTCTCAATAGTGAAAGTGTTGAACTAGAGCCTCCTCTCCTGTACCTCCTCTTGCGCTGCACGTAATTTCTGGTTAAGGAATAACAGTGAAGGCTGACAGTCATAGAAACTAAGGTGAACAAACACATTGAACCATAGGATGAAGAATCTCTTCATGCGATGCAAAGACAGAAAATTTTAACTTTTAACCAGAGGCTCTGAGATGGTCTCCCTACGCACTTTAGGCTCAGTGACAACAAATATCAAAAGGAACTGAAGAAAGAACACACTAACAGGTCCACAATCAATTGCTAGGGCGTCAAAATGTGCACCAGAATAACAGGTTTACACACAACATAATAAGACACGATAAACAGGATTAATGAGTTAAGCAAGCAACAAAACAATTATAAAATCATTATATACGATACCAAAACAGGCTATCTCAGGGCCTTATTAGTAAAGGGGAGATAATGTAAATAATGATATTTCCATCATCCAACAGCTCACACCAAACGCAAATTCATAGCATCTCCCCATCATATATGCATCCAATTTTTAAATTCCATTGTTGTTCAACAATTTCAAATACCTACTTTAAAATTTTCCAACAACTTGAGCAGAACAAAACCTTTGTCCAGGAAAGATCATTTTTCCCTTCAAAGAGATTACCAAAGCCATATAAATATACCACTGCATGCATGATGAGCATGAATTGGTTCATGTAAAGAAAAGATGACATAAGCAAAACATTAAACAAGGCCGACTTGCAAAAAGGATATCTTTAAGAAATTCCCATGTTGCATGGTAATATGGCCAACTAGATCCATTCCAACCCTTTTCCCGCAAACTGGACATACCTGAAGATAGACAATGCCGAATAATAGATCAAGGTTAGCAGACGAACAACAAGACAAAGGCCATAACACTTCAAGTGATAGATTGTACAAAGAAAAGAATGAAAAAGCTTCATCCTACTTAAATAGAAGTAAAAAAACATTCAATCAAACAAGTTCCATTAATCTCTACCAAGTTGAGTCTAACCACTCTCTGGTCTAGATCCCATACTAAAACCACATGAACCACTTGAAACCTATCTGAACTCTATAAAAGTCAGATAGACAGTCCAAAACAAAACTCCACTTTGTGGAAGGTAATAAAGAGGTTGTCACAGATCAATAGCATCCCGAACGCATAATTTTAGCAGCAAGATATTTTTCGTTTCCTACGGCATACATAACTGCATTAGCATTTTTATTCAAAAATAGCATACATAACTACACTAAAATATACATAAAATAACTCAAAGAAAAGGGAGGAACTATAGATTGACGCGAAATGGAATTCGTCACAAACGCTTTTGGTAATCAATAACCAACGTCAAAGATAATAATAAAATTGCAAATTAAAATTAAAAAAAAAGAGGTAAAAGGGCAAGTGCTCAATCAGGATGCTTAAAAATGGAAGTAAAACGAAATATGAACAGATACCCCATTCTTAGCTTCCACAGGATGCTCCTCATCAATGTGACAGCAAAGGCCAACTACGTCGTAATCCTCAGCACAGAAAGGACAGAGAAATTCCGCCCGCAAATCATCGTCTCCCTCCAAATCTTCATACCCACCAAGGTATAGATCTGCGCCAACACCCATCCAACGCGTTCAATAAATCCAGACAACCATAATCCCCCAAAGTTTCCCGCAGTTTCTGGGGAACAAGAAGGAACGGCACATAACCGAAAACTTTCAAGAAACAAAAGAAAAGAAACGAAAAGAAGAAAACGAACCAGATCGAGATTGATAGCGGCGAGAGGAAGTTGAGAGGCGAGCAGAAATCCAGGAATCGGAGTCCATTATGACACAAGGCGATCGGGAAGGGAAGAGGTGGGAGACGATCCTTGTTGGATGCGATAGGGGCAGTTGAGCAAGTTCGATGGAGAACTGAGACGGAGATTGGAAGAGAGCGTGAGCGATAAAACCCTAGTAAGAGCGCAGAGAGAGGATGGAGGCGACGAGAAATTTATGAACAGGGAGGGGAGAGATACTCTCTATCGACCGACTCTCTGGTCGAGGCTGCCTGTATGTCAGTCCTCTCTTTTTATGAACACGAAGCTTCTGTCAAATACCCACGTTTTTCTTTCAATTACCAACATGTCCTTAAGCACCTTTTTCCTCATGGCCAGAGCCTCTCACGCGGGAACTCTCTCTCGTTGACAACTAGTGTGTGTTTGGGGAGGTGTTACATTTTAAAGTGATTTTATGGTTTTGAGATGGTTTTTATAGATTTTAAGATAATTTTTATTTTGGTTTACGTGCACCACTGGACAAAATGAGTTCCTAAACAAACACTGTGTGTTTGGGAAATTTGTTGTGAGAAAGGAGTTACGTCTTCCGAGATGATTTTATGGATTTTAAGATGGTTTTACAGATTTTGAGATTTTTTATAGATTTCAAGATAAGAAGGTTTTGCCTTGACTTACGTGCACCGTTGGAAAAATGAGTTCTCAAATAAGTACTATACTTGTTGTTGAAAGAGCGTTTGAGTTTCTTAAACGTACGTTCAACAGTGTTTTTTAAAGATAATCTCTTTCATATGATTATCTCATAAATCGTAAAACGCTTATCTACCACTTTTCTAAAGTTTGTTATGAGGAAATTCATTAAGTACGTAAAAATAGTATACCACCTAATTACCTTATTTCCCTTATCTCAAGTTACCAATTAACGCACAAATTTTAGGAGCTCCACTTTTGCCGGTCCTTCAACTCCGAGGGCCCAATTTAACAAGGGGAAAAGTTTGCAGGCTAAAGTTAGTGGGCCGAACACTTGCAGCAAAGTTCACATCTCATTCAAGCCTGCTCCTGGAATTTTAGCATTCACCATTTCTGAGAAGAGGAAGGTGAATGAAGTTTGATGAAAATGGTAGATGCCATATTAGATAAGGAAGATCGTGTTGCGTGGATGACAGGTGATGGAGCATGAAAGCGTTAAGTGGGAACACCATTGGATGAGTAGCACAGAATTTGCGCTGATTGATTTATAATTTACTTGAACAGAATTCCCACAGATTAGAAGCTTAAACCTCTGTCTGTTTTTGTCAACTTCAAATTCAAATGGTTTAGCCCCTCTATGCAGGAACTATCTTTAGCCACTCATCCTGTAAGATTATTGGAAGAGTGAAAAGAAGCTAGCACTGCAAGAAACAAACAGCACAAACGCTCCATATCTGAATTCTCTTTATGCTTAAATTCTGTCTGAAGAGTTCTGTGAGGTCTCACCTTCGTTTTTTCCTCCTCAGTCCTGGGCTTATCAACTAACCTCAATTGCTGCAAACCAGGAAGAGGAGATATTTTTACAAGGGATGGATTATAAAAATCATCCTATTGGAGCCATTGTCATAAATTATGAATTAGGACTAAACAGAATCTATCTTGAACCCAATGGAAAACACAAGATCTGGAAAAAAAAAGCTAATATGTTATTGTTTCGTACTTCACCATTAGTATAATGTCTCAATATACACATAGGCTAACAAGCTGGATCAAGATTAATTTTTGTGGGATAAGGTAAAAATAAAGTTTACTTATAATAAGTTATCCAAGTCATAATAATATCAATTTTGGATCTTTGTACTGCATTTAGTGGTATCTAATATCCAGATTCAAATGAGTAACTTCCTCAATTCAGGTTATTTTTTCGCAAGGTCGAACCCATGACTTCATTTAATACATTGTGATGCCATTATTTAATATATTAGTTAATTGTCTGTTAAGAGTGTAATGGCCTAGCCGTATATAAGATTTTCTACAAGTAGGAGGTCCAATTTTGCCTGGCTAACAAGCAAATGTTCCAGCTAATTTTTTTTTTAAAAAAGAATATGTTATGTGTGTGAAATGTTCAATTAATTATTCATCCATAATCATATCCTTAAATATTTTATGAAAAACTAACCCGTTTTAATAAAATCATGTAATTGGGCTTGTTTGAAACAACGTTTACAGAAATCAAACGCACGTTTAACAGTGTTTTTTTGTAAAACGAAATAATATTCTCCACATATATACATCAGCTTACATAAAAATACTTCTTTACCAAATTCTCAAACGGACATATAAGGGTTGAGCAAAAAAACTCATCCCACCCGTAACCCGTCACTGTGCAACCTGTTTAAACCGCCGAATTGAAACCCATAACAGGCAAGTCAAAACGGGCAGGTATTGCCGTTCACGAGGCGGGTACGGGTTCCCCACGGGGTGCCCGTACCTGCCCAGGATAATAACGTATTAAATAAAACAACCTTCTACAGGACAGACAGACTCGGTGCTCTTCATTCTTCAATGAGTTATATCTTCAGTTCAAGTCCGGTCAGAGGTTCAGCCAGGCGCCAGCGCACTCCAGAGTCCACTCCTCCACTATTCGCTCTCAGTCTCTCAGTGTCTTGAGTCCGTCGCCTCCCTCTCAGAGCCCTCGAATATTGCCAAACGCCTCAAGAATGATGAGCCTTAGTTGTCGCCTAGAAAGCTCAAGCCTCTCAACTTCATCTGTCTTTGGCTCTTTGCTTTCCTCAAAATTTCGACAACTTCCTCACTCACCTCCCTTGCTCCCTTTCTCCAATTTCTCTGCCACAACTGATTCATAAACCCCAATCAACCTCTCTTCCCCAACCCTAAATTGTTTCGCATACTCCTCATGCATGTCCTCCAACCTTACCATCTTCTCATAAATCGGCATCTCTTTCTCAGCAGCCTCGCTCGGCTGCTCCGTTTCTTCAAGCGTGGAGCGAATCTCCGCTATCCTGAGCTACACAAAAGCAACTGCAGAAGGGTCAGGACGAGGACCCAGGGTTCGAATAAGAAACAGAGTCTGCGTAATTTGGAGCTTAGAGTTTGGTTCGAAGAAGTGACCGCAAAATCATTGGGATTGGGATCCATTTCCGCCCAGAAAAGAAAAAAACCAGAAAGCCGAAGAAGATGAAAATGGGAAGGAGAAAATGAGAGTCTGGTTCGAATGCCTACACTTTGTGCCGCTGGAGTCTTATAGCTCACCCGTGAGCTTGGCCACTAGTCTAACGGTGACGGTGAGACCATCGAGTGGCTTCTCCAACAGACCGAGCTGCCGTCATCGCTGCCGTCGGCACCTGCACAATGTTGGCTAGCTTCACTTCGCTTAACATAGCCTTGAGAAGCTCAGGATCCACTGCCTGCGTCCCTCTCAACTAAGATCCTCCTACTTTAATCCCAGCTTCTTCATCCAGGTTTGAATGGGGGTGAGAATTGTTTGGATACGGGTGGGATTATTGAATCTGAAATTTGTTGCTGCTATAATGGTGAATATGAATTTTGGTTTTTGGATTTGAAATGTTGTTTGTGTGTTGCAAGCTACATTCTCCTCGTTGTGTCTCCTTGTTGTTTTGCAACTAAAATCCTGGTGTCTCGTTGCAACATGTAAACTGTCCCAGGGAAGAGGGGATTGTTGGTACGGGTAACCCGTTACCCGTACTAATCCCGTTTTGATCCGTACCCTTGTGTACGGGTTAAAACGGGTTTACCCACGGGTACGGGCTTCCCCGTACCCGTGGGATCCTTCATGAACGGGACACGGGTTATACCAGGGGGCAGTGCCGTCCGCCTAATGCTCTCCCCTAGGCACATTGTGGTGAAACAAGGAAATGTGTAAGGGAATATTTATCACAAAATTAAAAAACATTTTACACTTCACCAAAAAAATAAAAAACATTTTATATAACGCATCTTATATGCTTAGCTTACCTTAAATGTGTGTTTGAGATCTGTTGGGAGAACGATTTTACGAATTTTAAAAAAAAAATGTGAAAGGAGTTTTATCTCGACTTATATATATTGTGATCGGATCACTTCTCCAACACGCACTTAAATAAAATTACTTGAGGAAAAAGTTGATTGTGGAGTGTAGGTAGTTGATTGTGGAGTGTAGGTAGGTAGGACACTGAATTTCATGTAAAACAGTGGGTTTGTTTGGAACAATGTTTTTAAAAGTTAAATGTATATTTAACAGTGTTTTTCCGTAAAATGATATAATCTCCTCCATATATTTATCTTAAATTATACAAAAATTCTTTTTTACCGTATTCGTTGTACCACAAATTACGTAAAAGTTCTTTTCAGTTGGTTGTAAGGGAAGCAAAATGCAAATGTGTGTGTATATATAATTGTGCATTGGATGTGTTTGACTTTGTGGCAGTGATTGTGTACCTGTGCTTCACACGCCATGATTGAAGATAGCAACTCACAACCCAACTAGACGGGCTGCATCGACACGTTGCACAGTCACAGCCAGCCCACAACGCCGTCGTACAAACTATCAATTGCAAACATATCCCAAAAAATACCGACAACAACAAGTGAACAAATTGTGGAGAAAAAATGGCACGCTTCGAGTTTTGAATCATAATCAACGTGAGTGAACGTTTTATTTAACTCTATTTATAAATTATTTTCATACGAGTTTACAACTTTATCATGTACTTGGTACTTGCTAATTTTGATAACATGTGTTATAATGTATAGGTTGAATTTTAAGAAAAGTTAATTAGATTTAAAGTTTTCTTTTATTTGTATGAAATATGATAGAACTAACACATATTTACAACATATAATCTTTAATAAAAGAGTCGATTGACTTTTTTTGGAAAGATTAAATAAATTAGATACATTACTTAAAAGTATAAATTTTGTATCATTAGATTATATATATATCAGTTTATAAATCAAACTACTTAGTTTAAAAGAAAATGATAAATTAAACTAACTAATTTAAAGTAATATATTTAATTTAAATCAAACAACTTAGTTTAAAGGAAAACGATAAATTAAACTAACTAATTTATCGTAATATATTTAATTTTTTTAATCTGTAGACAAATTTAACCATCTCTTAAATTAGATATCGAACGGTTACGGGGATGTGAAGAACATGTGCAATTAGGAAAGGGCATACACCAAGTATTGCTGCTCCCAACCCTCCCCCCTCTCTAACCTCCTCATATTAATTAGTTAATTTCTTCTGCCCTTATCTTTTAATCATACCGGACACAATCATGTTGATAGTATAGTTACAAATCAAATGTGGGTCCGTTTGGCAAAGCGGTTGAGAAGTACTTATGGACTTATTTACACAAGCCGAGACAAATATGTGGAGGAGATTGTCTCGTTTTGCGGAAAAACACTGTTGAACGTGTTTTTGAGGTGTTTGACCGCTTTGCCAAACACCCCATGTTTGTCCATTTTTAAGTATAAGAGTTAAATAATAAATTCATTTCTATCATAAATATAAGACCTTAGTGTACTTTGTGTTATAAATTTACAATTTTTCTTCAAAGTGTATACCTTCTTGATTATTTTGCATGGTAAAGAAATTTTCATCAGGAGATTGTTGAAATGTGCATGATTACAAATGGCATTTAAAAAAATTGAGGAGATAGAGCTGGAAAGTTATTGAGTTTTAAGATAAACCGATGAAATTTGAGGTTTTTGTTAGTTCCGGTAATATGTTAAAAGTGGTAAAATTTATAAATAAGATTAAAGGGGGAGTATTCAAAATTACTCCCACCGATCCATAATGTAGAGGACACTTTTTGATCACATGTATCGCAACACATATAAAAGAGATTTAATGTTTTCCCAATCTCATTAAGAAATTGACTTATTTCTTAAAACACCTGTAATTAATTTATCATGCATAAGCCGTAGCGTGTGAATGAAAAATGAAAAAAAGAAATTTCATAGATTACCGGAGGGGGTGGATACACACATGGGCAGGCACATGGGCAGGAACCGAAAGAAACCTTATGTTATATTTGGTACGGTAGAATTGTGAGGTGGAATTAGAAATGGAATTCATTTCATATGTTTGGTATGGTGGAATTGGAAATGGAGATGGAATTCAAAATAGGTAGAAATGAATTCCATGATGTAACCCATAAAATTGTATTCAATTCCATGAAATTGATTTTTTGACCTCTCATTTTTTTCCTATATTTATATCTATTTTCATCCCCATCTCCATTTCCATTACCACCAAAATCAATTCAGTCATTAATAATACAATGCCAACACAAGTATGTATTAACATGGATGGTTTTGTACCACAATGAATGAGCCGGGATCGTGTGTGTGTGTGTGTTTTGTACAACGAACAAAGGAATCAAATGGACCTATGAGACGTGTGCGCACTCACTCCTTCATTATTTTTGACAAGTGTACGTACTTGTGTTCGTTGGAGTCCGAGAAGACGGATGATGAACATAAACACACCGCGTAGCCATTATTGAATAAAGTTTATATGATCCCTGAAGATGACAGATATTAATTAACTGACTAATAAATAATGCGGTGACATGTGAGGCAGTTTGATTAATGAGAATAAAAATATCTGTAACGTTAACGCATATGCTCGTACGTATGCTGCATGCACATGAAAGGAAAGGCAGGCTTCATTAAAGCTCTTACCTTCGTACGTATGTGCTGTTTATATATGTGTTTCCCCTTTTGTTTCCAAGTTGTCAACTTGAAGAATTGTATGCTTTATGCAGCATTTTCATCGGAGGCACGCATATGTTTCTGTCATTCCATTGGCTGCTGCTGATCTTCAATTCCCTTTTAATAACTACTGAAGCCCATACTTTTTATAGGAGGTAATGTTAGATACATCTTTAAACAAAAATTTATAGATTGATTCGTCACACAAAAGTACAGGGAAATCAAAATCGATACTAATAGCTAATGATAAATACTATTATCTTCTTGGTAGGCCTCTTGAAAAAAAAAAACATCTACTTTACCAGCTGGTGAAGAAAGCTAAAGAAGAGAGAGGGGGGAAAGGAAATAACGTGCGAACAGGGAAATCAAAATGTTGGGAAATTATTGGCTAAAGAAGAATAATTCTGGGATGGTAGGTTTTTGAGTGTGTCTGCAAAATAGCACTCTCAGAAGCTACGAGTTGGCGTGGTTTAGGTAACCTCTGAATCAGTGGCGGAGTCACTCTATCTTAAGTGTGGGCAATTATCCCCACTCAATTTTTGGGTGTATGTATAAATACTTGGTAGATTTTTATTTTACACCCACTGATTTTTAAGATTTGAACCCACTCAAATTATTTATACTTGTAAGCTTGTTGTCATTTGTTTGAAAATAAAAAATTGCCCCCACTGGTCTAGGGTCCTGACTCCGCCACTGCTCTGAATCATCTTGTCATTTAGACTCTTTAGGATATTATTTTTTATTCAGGATAGCACAGCGCTAACGATCGACAGGGGATTATAAGTTACATCAGAGCTTGATTTCTCACTTACATAGAAGTTTTCACCTCGTAGCTTATCGACGAACATTGCAATATATATATAGATTTATTTCAAGTTTCAACTGACCATCTATTAACATGGAAGAGAATCGACTCCATACAGCGCCACCTTCGATTAAATCTTGTTTGAAAACACTTAATCCTTATCTAAAAGTATGTTCAACAGTGTTTTTCTGTAAAACGAGATAATCTCCTCCATATATTTCCTTCGACTTGCGTAAAAGTACTTCCCTACCGCTTTCCCAAACATACCTTTAATGTTTTTTTTTTGGATTTAACATGATAATATTGAATTACAAATATATGTAATATATATTTCATGGAAAAAGACATTCTACACATCATGATAAATTTACATCCTGTATATACTTGTATTTTGTACAGAATAAAAGATAATAAATTTGGATTGGAAAATCATCTCATCCTGAATTAAAAAGATGGTGCAATATTAAAAAGTTTCAGACGAACAGTTCACCACTTCACTGGCTTCCCTGCCATTGCAGTTCAGTGTTACAGGAGTTCACCCAACCCTGCACGTAATA
>JANTPZ010096693.1:0-16467 GCA_025593235.1 Vachellia pachyceras | reverse complement strand
AAATGTTGGTCTAAACAAACTTACAGAGAAATTCCGAACGCTGTCTTCGTTGTATCAGATCAGCAGCATTAGCGACCCCAACAAGGGATGGAGAGCTTTCTATCAGTCCCTACAAAGAGAAACAACTGGCGGAAACTCATCACATCACTCGCACCCATTAATTCAATTATAGGTATACAAGCATCGACTAGCCTACAATGACAAACACGCACATTTCCATTGTGGAGAGAGGACAGTTCAGCTATGATATGAAGTTGAATTGCGCCAGGTAATATCGCTTTGGTGGTCATTGAAGGCAATAAATCGAGGAAAATTTCGCAGAACTAGAATCAAGAGATGGCTCTTACCAGGCCGATGGTAGCCCCAAAGCATTTAAGAATGTCTCTTCGATGGAGCCGATCTTCAACACTAACATCAATTTCGATTTTATTACAAATAATAAGGACCTAATAAAACATTGAACAAGGATTGTTAGCCACAGGCAACCGTTGGGGGTCAATGACAGGATTTTACTCACAGCCGCGTAACTAGCACACTGCCACACTGATTTGAGTCATAATTGAAACCCATGTCGTCATGAACATTAGTGAACTCAAGAAACATGAGAAAGCAAAGAATTTGAACTACATTTATGTTACAAAAAAAAAAACCATATGCAGATATAGTGGCTGAATAGCGCACATACAGCACGAGAGGAGCATCTGGAGATGGTGGGCGGAGAATCACGAGCAAGATGGAGCGGAGAAGGGAGAGTCGAGAGGAAGGAGACACCCACCATTGCTGTCACTATATGTCGCGTCTCTGACAGAAAAATATCGCAACATGCAGAGTGGAAGCTTATGTGAGACAGTATGAACTAAGGGGTAGATGATATGCATTATCCTATCCAGTTCTGCGATATTGCAGTGGTATCCTGAGATTTCTTTTTGCTACTAGATTGGCTCATTACGACCCTACCCCTACCCCACCTTACTCTACTCCTTTTTTTTTTTTTTTTGCTTCTGTAATGTACAAGCATTTTCCTTTTTTTTCTCTTGGTGTTCTGAATTTCTGATTCACATGTAAACTCAGATTCCCGACAAAAAGAAACCATATTTTCAATTAAATTAATTTTTTAGTTCACTTTATTGATTTGAACGCATTTTCTCTGGATCAATAAATGCATCTCGTATCAAACGCACGAGTGTCAAACAATTGAATGCCTTTAGTATTCAGGAAAACATTGAAACAGGAAAAAGAAAACTCTTTAAAAAAAACAACATATACGTTAAAAACATTTGAAACCGATGGCAAACTTTTTTTGTCTTCCCCCACTACAATACAAAGCAGATGGTAAAATTGAATAAGAAATTTACTCCTAGGTAATTCTCCACCACTGCTGGGAGAAAAAAACTCACGCTAATTGTAGTGCGCTTGGCTCTTTTGGCTATCTGCAAAACTTTTTAAATTTTCTTGGAACATTACACTAAATTTCCAATCAAAGAAAATAATATCTTCTTAAATATCTCATAACTTGTCAACAGTACAACTTTTACTTGTTAGTAGTTGTCACTTATGTTTATCATTAAGAAGTTATAGAACTTCTCAAATATTATTTTCTTTGCTTAGAACCTTGATGCGATTTTCCCCTTTCTTGAACAAAAGGACGATAAAAAAACTCACCCAAACAATTTTGGGAATTCAATATCACCATAGAACTATGGTGTCAAGTGACATATAAGACAAGAATACAGTTAGAAACCGATTACCATGTCAAGGCTGTTAGCAAACAATTAATTATAAAGAACCACCTCCAAACATGTAGGAGCAACGTAATATGCAAGGCACAGTTGCAAGAAGGAAACGTGGTATTATGTAAGATATCTCAAAGTACAATCATATTATGTGTCGACGAGTCCAAATAAGGCCCCCCTGGTTGAATAAATAAATACTGCATTCTCCAAAGCCCTGTTCAGAACGGACCAGCTTGCCATCCCCATCTCTAAAGTGTACATTATCAAACCGTATATCCCTCTTTTGTCTATTCTACGATATATTCTTTCAAAAAGAAAAATGGTATAACAACAAAGCTATCCGCCTATCCGTACACACACACACTCCCCCCCCCCAAGACCTAAGAATGTAAGTGGGAGGAGTTTGCAACTGGCGACACTATCTGACATAGACAATCCGGTAATGGATTAGCATAAAAGGCTTCTTCTGATCGAAATCTATCCGTTCCCTTTGTCCCAGGAATTGGCCCTTTTCTCTTTCTGGGGGACCCAAGCCTGCACCGCGCACACAAAACAAATAACAAGCGAAAACCAGTTAAAATGCTGCCATACCGCAAGCATATTTTAAAGCTTGCCAAAGTAGGAAATCAGCTTCATCAGCAGGACAAACGGGGACGACAAAACACTCCCATCTCAAAAAGCAAGCAAAAATGCTCAGACTTTCTTACAAATAGAACCATTCAACATAAATTTGGGCATCCATAGATGATGTAGCGTATACTTGATACTTTTCCAGAACATACCGTCTTCTGTGGAGATCAATAACCTTTTTGGATAGAGCGTTCCCCCCAGTTATCATTCCCAGGTCCAGTTTATCAAACAGACGAACCAGTGCTTTCCTGATTAAAAGAGAAAATAAGCAGAAAACTTTAGTAATGAACAGGCTGGGGAAGGCAACCAGATATGGAGAAGGAAAACGACCAAAAATAGAGACTTGCCTATCTGGAGATATTGTTCTGCCACGTCCTAGAAAACGGCGATGACCTTCAACAGCCCTTGCCATATTTCCAGAGTAAGAGGGTATAAATACATCACTTTCAATAGATACTATATAGTCAAGAGCAGCCATCTGAGATGCGTGATTTAAAAAAGGTTCAAGCTCTTCAGTGGATGCCAGTTTTTCCTGAAATTGATCACATGTAGAAAATCAACACATAAATTCTGTCTTAGCCACCATATCTCCTCAACAAGAATAGTGCATTTGTTAATAATATTGTTCATGGCAAGACCAAGGAAAGGAGGGGGAGGGAGAATAGAGAGAGAAGGGAGAAAAGTAAGAATGGAGAGGTAGAAAGATAGGGGAAGAGAGCACAGAAAGTTACTAGCATATCAAATAAATCCTTCTTGATTAATTTCCCATCAATTATTTTCCTCTTAACTACTAGCACATCAAGTATTAATTTTTGTGTGTGTGAGAGAGAGAGAGTTCAATAATAAAAAAGACCTAACCCAATACAGTTCAGGGAGATTGCAGGTGATGCAACAGAGTCCTTAATATTAATAATACAAGAATCTGGAATGCATGGATATCTTGCAGTTCTTAATAATGAGGGCATCATTTTTCAGTATTTTGAATTTTCTCCAAAAGCAGAAAAGCCATATGGATTTAGCAAACACAACAATTTGATTATTTACCTTGCTCATTAACAATGGATAGCGGGAACGCAGTTCTGCCATATTGGATTCACCCCCATATATCTCCCCAGCAGCAATATAAATTGGAGTCTTTGATGGGTATCCAAGAGCAGTGAGAAAAATTCCAACTTCCTTTGGCGTCAATGGGCAAAACCCTTTGGACCTCTGTTCCATGGGATCAATATCCTTTATCTTCCAATGGGAAGTGTTCTCCCTAAAAATTTCAAGCCAAACAAGATAATAAGCATCAAGAAAGGACATGGGATTCAATCATTTTGATGCATCCATACCTGATCATTCGTAGCTCATCAGCCTCAGCTGGCGATAAATTATGTGTGCACCCACTAAATGCAAGCATATCCTTCTCATATCTTAAATGTAGTGCTATATAAGGACCAAATGCCCTCATCCTCTCCACCAACAACTACAAGGAACCAATGAAAATGAATTAAAAAAGATGGAAACGAAAAGCCATCCCTTGAGTCTTACAAATTAAAAGATAGGTAAGAAAGAAGCCAATAAACATAGACATCTTTTATACTTTTCCCATTTGTTCAATACGTGGAGAAAAACGAAGAGCTTCATAACAAGCACGGCAGCGGAGCTTTTGAATATCTGGAGGTAAACGGTTGTTTGCCAACCGAGAATCAGACTTGGCAGCTCGAATAACCTTAGAGGGTATCAATGATTAGATGGGAAGACAGTATATTACAGTTTATTGTAAGCTAAGTGAACAATTATATAGAACTGTATATGGCAGCAGACATCCATCAGACATACTTGGCATTCTTCCCACAAGCTGGCAATCTCATTCTCATAGTAACCCATACCAGACCAACTTCTGAAATGCTTGACAATTCTGGTAACATTAACCAGTTCTCTTGGAAGCTTCTTAATGATTTCTACATCATTAGCTAGAGACTTCATAAAATGCTCTTCATCAAATATATCAGAGAAATTGCTGCAAATTAAATTAAAAAATTAAGACAGCAATATATAGAATCAAATCAACTAAAATCTGAACCAGAAGAAAGTAAAACAAAATATTCTTGAAATTACCTACTGTCTTGCCAAAATGACTTTTTATCAAGTTCTGGAATTACAAGAGTTGCATTTATGATACGAGCTACAGCCACCATATCACATATCTGTAGTGAAGGGAGTTCAAGTTCAGCTTCAATATACAAAGAAAAATGAAAGACGACAATTTAAAGAAACAGATCAGACCCCAGCACGCATTTGGTTGAGCCCACCATTTGTGTGAACAAGTAGGTAACCTCGCGAATTGGCTGGAGCTGGACAAACATTTAAAAGATGGCATAAGTGTAAATGAGGTACGTAAGTGCAATTTACAACATATGGTTATGTTAAGCTCCGTACTTGTGTAATTAGGCGTAGGATTTATGCAGGGAAGAAACCCACGATTTGAAGGAGGCTTCCACAGCTTGTCATAGTCTGAATCCCCTCTCACATTTTTTAGCTGTCAAATCTAAACGAGTGAAAACATGAAAGATGCAAAACTGCTTCGCATAATTTACATAAATATATGCCAACATACAGGCCACCTCAATATATGTTGACATAAACTATCATCATTAAAATAAATCAAGAAGTTGAAGTTAATAGACTATACATATAGCTGAATTTTGGGAGGATAAAACAAAGGGCGCAACTAGTAGAAGTTTCAGGAGACTAAACCGCCTACTTCTTTTTTTGCAGTGCTTCTGGAATCCCCCACTTGGTTGATGTCTCGACGAAAGTAGGAGAGCAAAGAAGAAATTAATGAATAAAATTTTTAAGCTGATTTTCTAAGAATAAGCAAGTAACCTCAAATACGCCGAGTATAACAACTGAGATATTTTTATTATTTTCCTTTTCTTCCTACATTGGAAATTTCTTCGCATAGATCGATCATTTTAGATGCATGTGTCACATTCACATTCAGAAGATACAGACAGATCAGATCAACAAATTAGAAGATGTATAGGAAGGGCAGAACCTTAGGAGTGGAAAGTGGAGCCTTGGGTAAATGGGGCGGAGCCAGCTCTCTCGTCCAGCTTTGCCTATCACGAAGCTGCCAAAATTTGAAAAAGGAAAAAAAGGATCACTCAATCACCAATTTATTGAGAAACATATCCAAGCTTCTCTTAATGAATCTGAATTAAAACCAAACCGCCTACATATAAGTATAAAAAAAATTAAAAAAGAGGATAAAATCTTCATGCTCTAGATTTTAGGCCGCTAATATCAGCCTTCTTCAGCTCAACAAAATACTGGAAATGACAATGTAACACTGAAGCTTTTCAGTTTTCAGAAACCAAAATGAGACCATTGGGAATGCATAAATCACTACAACAAATTACTGCATCGAAATATAAGCTTGGGCAGGAAGGGGGGAGTTGTTCTAGAACATCGGAAAACTTGGCAGAAACCCGAGGGGCCCTAAACTAAAAAAGGAGAACCCTAAATTTTTCCCAGAGCAAATGACAGAAGAGAGAGCGACCAAACCGTGGAAATCTTGTCATTGAACTTTTGATCTTTGGAAGAGGGGACTGCGTGGAAGTGGACAGAGAAGAGCGCGGCAAAGGCAATCGAGCATATAGCTGCAGTAAGCAACTTCCTAAGGAGAACCAATGGAATACACATGCGCCTCTGCATTCCCCTCACAGCTTGTCTCTCTGGGAAACTCAGAGCGCTTTCTTTCTCAAGGAGGGAAGCAAAATTATGATGACAGAAAGAGAGAGCACGGATTTAATGTGTGTGGATCAACGAGAATCACTGGGGTCGCAGTTAGGAAGAATGTATGTGTGCGTCTCAGACCCTGTGCATGTCTTGCAGTGAAAGAGCAGAAAAAGAAGCGGTCGGCTCTTGGGTTTTAGCTTTTCTGAGTGTCGCGCTACGATCGGTTTTCCTACTCATCCATACCCGCCGAGAGCTGCATAACATAGTGCACCGTTTATACATACTCCCCTCCGCACTAGCCATGGGATCTTATTTTGCGACCATGAAATACCGATGATGCTATTCCAGTCTATACCCTTATTTCAGATCACCATCTTATTTTTCATTTAATTGCGTAGCGTGGTCCTTGTTTTATGTAGTATTAATTTTCAAAATTAATTTTAATTCCCGTGGAAATACACTGTTTCTTTGTATTTGTTTAGAAACTGATTAAATTTTTTAAAAGTCGTGAATTAAAACTTGATTATAATTATGGCGTTTCAATTACATTTGTACTGAAGTCAATTTTTAGTGTGCGCTCGCGCTCGTCTTGATAACGGTGAAGGGATCCGTTCCTATATCAGATTTCCAGTGAAAGGTAACTAAACAGGTGCTTCAGAGGCAATTAAAAGCAACATGCATGAACGTTTGGGGACGCAGATGTATACGGATAGTGAGATTCAAGGCCGACATATTTCAAAACGTATGTACATTTTAACTGTTAAGAATGAGTGAGCATGGGATTAGGTTAATGCCCCAGCATCCATCCATGCATTAATCAACTTCACAATGATAGGAGGCTTGAATCAATGTTGAATCTGGACGATGCCCACCTTCCTGCCACCACCATCCATCGCGTCTAATTGATGATATGTAATGGCTACCAACGAAGTAAGTGGCTAGCACCTCAACTGGCTTTGATTAATTAATCTCATCATCCCCTGATTTTCAATTTCTTTTGCTTATATTACGGACCACATCCACCAACGTACATTAGGCGTGCAACACTCACTGCTTGCCGAGATCCCCTTAATGCTCCTTGGCACTTCGTCATCCAGATTCATGTTAATTTTGGCATATTTCGTGTGTTTGGGAATCCGTTGAAAAGACGATTTTACAGATTCTAAAGTAAGTATATAAACGGAATTTTATTTTAACTAATTGTAACGTGATTGATAATAAGTTACCAAACAAGCACCGGGAAGACATCATCTACTTGCTTCTTGTACCTAGCAAATTTTAACCCACTTTTTAAATAAAAACGAAGAGAGTCAAACTCATGGTGATCACTAATCCATTAGCATTACATTACATTGACATGACCCTTGCATGCCTGTCTTTGCTTTTAATTAATCAATGATTAACAGTGGAAATGACATACTGACGTATCCCTTAGGTAAGGCATCACTCGGGATTAGCGTCGTGCCTGTGTATGGTGACTGGTGAGCGGGTTGATTGTCGGGGAATCATCATTACACTTTAAAAGGTCCACTCATGCCTGTTGAACTGCATTCTTCTTCCTTCCTCATCACTTTCTCTGTCTTTTTTTTTTAAATGCAGCAGAGGTGACTGTAAAAAAAAAGGATATGATTTAAAATGTATAGCTATGGTGTAATTTTGGAAAATGTATTGATACTGATTTTTGTCTCACATAATGTTTATTACACAATTATTCATATTTTTTACAGATTTTTTTAGAGGAAGGCAGAGTTGGGGAGGATGAGCTGGCATGTACGTGAAGCTCCAATGATGTTTAGCAGTAAGATTTTTTTTAATATAAGGCAAAATGATATTAATGCTAACAATTTACAATAGATTAGGGATTGGGGGGGTATGCGATTTTGGAGTCAGTTCATACTCCTTAAAAGCTGAGGAGCTCGTAATATTACATGAGATGTTTCTATAATCTTTCAACTGATAATTTTTTTAACCAGAACAGTATCCATTTTATTAATCACCAAAAAAGTTGTTCCACACACTAATATCATGTAAAGAGAAAAAAGGGAAGCAATATAAATCCTAGATTACAACCTACAAGTATCAGCTGAAAACGTAAGTCTTGGGATACAAGTCATACAACCTATCAGAGTAAAACTATAGATCCTATACTACAACCTACCACATATTAAAGAATTGTGTAATCTCATCCTAGCCCTCCTCTACCGTTATCCAGACCATTAGCCTTGTTCATGTCCTGTATCAGTATTGAGTTCAGAGAGGATGGTGGCCTGTTAAGCCAACCTTGCGTTACCATACCTCTCATTGCTTTATCTGAAACAAAATCTGCAGCATTATTTCCTTCGCGCGAAACCAGAGCCAGCGACCAATCCTTCACTTCCCTGACAAGATTGATTGATTGAAGCATTCCTGCAGCAGCTCCACGCACCTCCAGTCAGGTCTTGATTCTTCATTCTTCTTAACAGCTCCTGGCAGTCCGTTTCAAGTACTGCTACCCCTGCACACAAAAAATCTTTAATTCTCAAAGCCTCCCGTAGAGCCAGACACTCAGCCATGAACGGAGAAACAGCTTCTACTTTCATCACCATGTCATTGGAATGAAAAAAAAAAAAATTGCTCCTTTCATAATAAAATTTTGATTTGATACTTTTGTAAATCATGAGTGTCTTATTGCCCTCTAGCAAATTACTCATGATTCACTAAAGTATCAAAGCAAAATTTTATTATGAAAAGAGCAATAACACACTCTGTGAAGATGGGATACAAAGTAGCAAGAGAAGAGACACGGGAAGAGGAGAATGAGAGGCCGATTACATCATATAAACCATCAAGGAGACTCTGGAAAAATATCTGGCAAGTGAAGATGCATCCAAAGGTCAGCCATTTCCTTTGGAGAGCGGCAGGAAATGCCTTAGCAACCAAAGAAGCGCTGTACAGGAGAAAAATGTTCAAAGGACCCACTATGTGGCATCTGTAATAAGACAGAGATTAAAACCGTTGAGCATGCTCTTTTTTATGTGCCCATGGTTAAGGTTGTGCTGCTTTGGCTCACCTCTAGCCATAAGAATTGGGAATTGAACATGACAAGATTTGATAAATAGTTTGAGGAATGGACAGGTGGCAACAAGATGAAAAATGGCTATGATGCTTCTCTGTCTGCAGGAATATGGTGGGGTATTTGGAAGGAAAGGTGCAAGTTTGTTTTTGAAGGAAGTGATGTAAATGCTATGGAGTGTTCGAATAAGGCGGTAAGGCTAGTGAATGAGCATTGGATACATCCGGAGAAGAGGAAAGTGAAAGAAAGGTCCAGTGGAGGTGGTTACACGAGAAGAGATGTGGAAGCCCGCGGAGGAAATCTTTCAACAGAAAGATGTTCAGTGACAAAACCTGCAAGGGAGGATTATACAAACAAATGAAACTGTCACGTGTGGTAATTCTGGAAGCTCCTCTTTTGCTAAGAATAATTCCCCATTGAGTCATCCTTGGAAATGAAAAAACCATAGAAACGGTCAAATGCGAATGACTCTGCCTAGCACTGTTTTTTAAGGGTATTGAGGTGAAAGACAGGACTGAAAATTTCATCAATCACTCTGTGGAGGGCTTGGTGCGGGTGCCATAGTTTACATATAAGAATTAGATTTAATGAAAAATACTGGTATTTGACGATGTGATTAATCAGGATTTAAAATTTTTATTGAGGAAAGTACTGATGTTTAACATCTATTGATGGTTGTCTCTGATAAAAAAGATCGTGCCAAAGCGTGCCCAAACAAATGATGGTTTGGGGGTTCGGGAATGGGGTAACAGGAATCACAAGCTGGGCCCAGAGGCTTTCATGAGCTAACAGCAAGCTAATCACCTACACATATGCACACGCGCCAGTTGTAAATTAAATACTCATCTCAATTATGTTCAGTTGGATCCTCCTTAGCCACACCCCCCCCTGAAACCATGGGCTTCCAGGTTCCAACAGTTTTGAATTCTGATTGGTGAGTATATATGTTAGGTTATTTTGGGGGAACGAGCTAGAGGGATCACATCCATATATCTCTGCGGTTTCCAAAGTGGGGTAAGTAAATTGAACATCATTTTTGGATAAACCTCACTTGTCAACTGCTCACCGGTCATCGTCAACTTGTATTAATTATACTCAACTAAATTTGAGCGCATTAAACTACCAAACCAACTAATTTATATGTCTAAATTCTAAGCACGTGTTCACCAGATTCAGAAGTTCGTGTGTATATAGGTTGAAAAAGAATTGTCCCACTCTTTAGGTAAGGATGTGAGCCTCACCCGAGACCCTAATCTCATCCACCAATAAAGTGAACCAGCATGAGCAAAAAAGTGGAACAAACCCTGTGAAAAGCTAACGTTATACGGTTTTTATCTTTTAGCGGAAAAATTCAGAGAAGCTAAGCCAGAGACCGTTTGACCGGATTAGGCGAAGTCTGTAAAATGAAAATACATTATTAGACTTTGTTTAACAGAATCAATCCCTTAGCCCATACCAGATGGGACAACAGATTCTGAGCCCACAAAAAGAACTAATTAATAGAAGCGGGGTATTCATAAAAAATATTCTGCTTCAAAAAATAGCACTTGGTTGAACGTATTACTCGTTTTAATTTTTAATATAAGATACAATTTATAGTTTGATTTTTTATAGTTAGTTACGTAGTAATAACAAGGGGAGTATTAGCATTCAGTTGATGTTCTAATGAAGTTGATTATTAGTTTTATCTTAAAAAAACAAGATCAAAATGTTTAGTTGGCTTCACGAATAATTAACTGGTCTGTGTTCAAACAGTTAGATACATGATTACTGACCGCAGTGCAATTAGGATTGGAGGTAATTACTGGAATGAAAATATTCAGTGTGCTTCAGGTTTTTTTGAAAAATGATTGGTTGTTTTGTTTTGTACTTGAGTCTATAATTATGTTTTGGCTTTCTGAGTCAACTCAATTATGCGTCAGTTTGAATTAACGGTAAAAACCACTTCTTTAACGTGATTTACGGTTTACAAAGTAAGTAAGTGAGATGAATTTTTTTTTACTTACGATTACTTGCTTTTATAACACTAATCCAAATAGGGTGGATAATTATTAGTATCTATGAACAGCCAAGGATTGAGCTTGATTACAATCACTAGTCAAAATTACCATTAACAGTGATCAAGCAGCTTGGAACGAAGCTTCCTGTAGCATGCCAAATTTTCCAAGAGTGAGCAACTTTTTACTTGTGAAAGCCACTGTTGGTTGATAAAGAACCTGAATAGAATATGCGAGGGAGAGGGGAAAATGTGAAGAAATTTCCTTCGGTCACTTTTCTTCTTCATTCTTATCTGTTGATATTGAAAACAAGAAGCAGTGGACTTGGAAATCTAAAACATCATAGAAGAATTAAAAAAGAAAGCAAAATCAATCAGGAAAAAGCTAGCGGACATACACAAGTGCCACTCTATACGTATCCCGAGATGTGATAGTGGTGCACTAGTGCTAGCTGTACTATAATTTGCAGGTTAAACAATACTCACTCCGCAAGGCTCGATCAGCTGAAAAGTGGCAAGATATATAAAGAGAAGATGATACATAAATTATAATTACCATTTGTACGTCATGCATGATCATTTATGTGTGTGTAAGTGTATATATTGAGTTATTGACCCGAAGTAATTATCATATAAAGTATATTATACTACTGATGCGGCGACTTCTATATATGAAATAGTTCCCTCAATAGATCTCTCAACACATTCCCACGGGAAATACTTTTCTTTCTGGTAGAAAAATCAAAAGCTATACAAAGTTTATGTTGAACACAGATCCTAGAAGCCAGCCAGATCAGCTAATAACAAAATGATATTAGAATAAAATGCTTAATCGCGTGCTTCTCTCATGGCTGGAAGCACAGAATTAAAGAAGCCATGTATATATATAACTGATCATGCATTGCGCGCGCGCACTAGAGTACGTCTATCTCTTTCCTTAATACCCGTACGCATGTCTTTGTATTTACTTATGTTTGGAAGGCTTGTTTCTCGTACTAGAACAAGTACCGTGGAGCTGTCGTGGCCAAGATGTGATCTGCTTCTACCGCTGCTGCTGCTGCTGCTGCTGCTTGTCTTGCTCCCATTTTTATATTTTTGGAGTTCGAGTTTCGTGTTGCCAACTCAACAGTCGATACTTTACAACGCATACGTACAGATTAAAGGGCAACTTCGGAGAAAGCGTGTTTATATATGGACTCACGGGTCCACGAGCTGTCGCGTAGGGTTACGTTTTCCCATCACGACCACCTCTGCATGTGTATCTGACTAAATAGACTCAATAATATATTCAACGAAATTCAAGTCTCGTACCCCGGCCAATATCCCTGGACCCACCGATGGAACCTATAAGCTCCATAAAATAATATTCGCTTTGATCAGAAAATTTAGATAACTCCTGTACACCCAAGTCATGCCACAAATAACAAGTCTGTCTGCGCAGCTAGCTGTTAGCATTTCTTTATTCAATTTTCCCCCCTGATCCGCTTATTCTCAACTGTGTTGGTCATCACAGACAACTTAAAAAAGAATCAGATCTAAAAACGGAACAATACTTCCTCATGTTTTGTTTTTCTGGATTCGTAAGAAAATACAGGAAAGAAAAGTATTGCTTCTTTTTGGTGGAGGAAAAATAGGACTTTTCGGTGGAGCTGGGGTGAGTAAAACAGTACTCATCATGGAATTGATCAATAACATTGCCAAAGCTCATGGGTGTGTAAGCATTTGTGCATGTTTACAAATGCAAAAATATTGCTTCTTCCCCCCTCTCAGAATCCCAAAAGAGGGGGCGGGGGGCTAAAGAAGTGGACATAAGTTTGTATACATTAAGAATACACACATGCATTCAATTCAATTCGAGTTCTCTCTTTTTTTCACCGAAAAAGAGAAAAATGGAAGAAACATTAAAATCCACCCAACACTTGAGGGCAGAAAAAAATTGAAAGTAAGGTACAAAAGAAATTAGGGGATTATGATATCGTTTTAACTAGCATGTCTCTTGGGACTTGTGGAGTTAAGCAACCTGAACCAAAATCCACCTTTTCTAGCAGCAACATCCATGGACTTGCTCTTGATCATGATTCCATGCTTGCCATTCAAGAAAAAGATGGATGAAAGTGAGGAGCTACTATTACTGCTCTTTGACTTCGTTGTAAAAGTGAAATGATGCAGAGGAGAGGCACAGGAAGAAGCAGAAGAAGAGCAAGACAAAGAAGAAGTACAAGAAGTAGAAGCAGGGGAGTAAGATGATGCTGTGAGCGAGGTTGGAAGGGAGAGTCGAGTGAGCTTTTCTCTCAGACAAAGAGAACACACGCCCGGTGATTGCTTGTGCTTCGAGTGCTTCTTGCAGCGACCGTCCGGCGGCTTGAACCACCCCACTATGTCTTTGTCCTTTGAAGATTTTCTTAGGCTTAACATTTTGGTTCCTTCCTGCATCACTGCGATGGTGTCGGTTTATTAAATAGGCACGGTGTTGTTAAGGGAAGGGTGAGTTTCCTTGATACTTCATGGGAGCTTCCTTTCCTTCCTCTTAACATGGCCCTTTTGACAGGGCGGGGAAGTCGAACGTGGACGGGTGAGATGGACGAAAGTGGGACCCATGGCGCCCACATGGCTAGAGTCGATGGCTGTGATTCGTTTAGTTTCGCATTCACAGGAACGTGGAAAAAGGCAGAGAAATTTAAGGGGCGGCCTAGAAATTTCTCAAAATCAAACCAACGAAGAGGTCCACGGCGTAACTTTTGGGTAAAGAAATAAATGTGAACTTGATTTGAAACTATTTTTTTAATGTAATTCATTATTTATGTAATAAATATATGAGATGGATTTTATTTTGACTCTATTTATCAAAGTGTCTTTTTGACACTATTACAAACATGTCATAAGTCTGGTTATTTGACCGGGCACTGATCCATTTTTTTAATAGGAAGAGTTCAAATATTGTAGGTATCTAAAATTTAACATATAGATGTGAATTTCTTGATATATCTCTTTGTATTTATTTCTTTACTAGGCACCCATGAGTAATTTTTCTGTTTTCACTTTAATTTACGGAGGACAATATATATATATTCATATTTTGAAACGAATGTGTGTTTAGGAAGTCCGTGGAAAAAAATGAGCTTACAGATTTCGAGGTATTTTGCGAATTTCAAGATGGTTTTATGGATTTCGAGATGATTTTAATGAATTTCGAGATGGTTTTTACAGATTTCGAAATGATTTTATCTCGATTTATGTGCACTGTTTGGGAAATAGAATAAGACCTGGAAAGGAACTAATCATCCTTTTCTTCTACGTTTATGCCATATTTATCACATTCTGTTATTTTTATTTAACAACGATTTCCACTTTCGAAAAGAAGCACGAGAATTTTATTCCATCATCGACATTGGCTCCAGGTCCACAGAGCACTTTACTAAATTGTAGGAGCAAATGATTTGAATGGTAGGTTATGGGCTCGTTTGGAAATGCACCTTTACGTAAGTCGAGATAAATATATGAAAGAAATTATCTTATTTTACAGAAAAAAACACTGTTAAACGTTGAATCAAACAACTACTATGCGTTAGTGCGCTGAACACCATGGCCGGCCAGTGTGTGAAACAAAATGCATACACACACAGGAATTCATCGTTCAAAGGAATCTGCGATCACAAAAGCATCCTCCACTACCACTCGGGTTATTTATTAGTCGCTTGAGAAGCCTCGGAGGTGTTGAATTCTCTGGGACAGTGTGATGCACAAGCCAAGGTCTGAGCTGGAAAACAGAATGGTACCAATAATCAGCAATAAGCTTGGAATATACTCCTGCTGTCTTAACCATTTATTGGGACAACGCTAAATTAAGAGCATTTCCCCCCTTTTAAACCTCATCCAAAAGGGCCTGACATCCAAATTGAATGAGGCAATCCTTCAAACCCAGAGACGTGTTGCTGAAACTCACATGAACATTTTTCAAATGGGAAGATTTGAATATATTTCCACATTCAGGGATAATTACAATACTCCCACTGAATAGGACAATAATGTCTAAACATATTGTTGACATGTTGACCTGATCAAACACATTTTTGGTTGATGTTCCTATATTGGAAATGTGTTTGCTGGAAGTTCCTGATCGACAGTATAAAATTTAATTCGCAGCTGCTGCTACAAAAAAAACATAGATGTTCTCTAATACGTTAACAGATTATATGAATCATTCCAATGGTGCATCTGCTGTGAGGCATATATTTTGGTGAAAGGTGATCCCAAACCTTTGCGCGTGCGGAGACCAGTTCGTGGGGCATGTTTTGATAATCTCGCTTCCTTCGAAACATCCTTCCAATCCCTAGAATTAGTAACACAGGCATCGCACCCCCCACTTCAAGAGTGACAGAATAAGAAACATGAATATGTTCAGGAAGAAAAATCACCACACAAATTCAGGGAGAAATATCTTTCAAACCAGGAACCATGTCAGAACAAAATCATTGAACGTCGACAAGCTGATCAGAAACAGCTGCCAAAGCCATCAAATACAAGAAATATATCCTATTTCCGGACCAAAGACGAACTCTAGGCCTTCAACTCTTAATTTTGATGAGCATTGATAAAAATTGGGGCAAAGCATTGCCCCAACTCCCTAACAAAGTAAAAATCATGCAAGCACTATTTTGCTCGGGGGCACGACACGCCATTTGCATACAAATGGAACTGTCTGGTATCAAATTCGATATACACGATTGTCTCTTATTAGAGAATACTTCAAAAAATATGGCCTTGATTGATATCTAGCTGACACTTCGGCCTAACGCCCAACTCCCCCCTACTTCAATTAAAGCAGCCACCGGATCAGAGTCATCAGACATGAGAACTAGGGCTTCAAATGGATTTCAATTTATATAGGACGTGCTCAAAGCAGTGGCGGAAAAAGTTCTTCTGACATAAAAGAGGAACAATGCTTTTTTTTTTTTTAATAACAAGACAAGCATAGCTTGGATTAAAGACAGTTACATATCAGCAAAGTCGGGGGAGGTGATTCCCAATCCGGACCTAACATCTAGGTCAAGATAAAGTAGACAGTAGCTAGGCGGTTCCTGAAAATAGGCATAGTCTGGACCCAGTCTTTGTCCATTCTTCGCTATAATGTCCGCACAACCAAGAGCTTCCCTATGACAGTGAATGATCTCAATATCCCACTTCCTCAAAGTGAGGGAATATATATCTGTAATAATCTGGTTCAACGGGTGAGACAATCCGCCTTCAGAAAATATCAGCTGTATCGCTTCTAGAGAGTCTGTATAGAGTTTAACTTTATCAAACCCTTTATCTAAGCATAGCAATAAGCC
>JANTPZ010096686.1:0-18636 GCA_025593235.1 Vachellia pachyceras | reverse complement strand
GAAGAAACAAAAGCACACATAAAATTAACATATATCTCTCAAAAAATAAAACTACAAAAGGAAACAGGGCCAAAATAAAATTAGTTTGTAAATTGTGGCTAAACAAATTTGTTAATGCCACCTAGAGTTAGTGTAGGTGACAATACTGAAGCTGTATGTAAAGAGGTTACTCTTTCGATCATTGATATAAAATTTAATTGATTTGTTCATCTTACTCTTAGATAAATGATTTGTTTTTAACTTTTGTTCATATTGATATTTCCTTAACAATTATTAAGTAAAAAAGATGAGGAGGAAATCATAAAAGATGATTGGAGCGTTTTAAAAAAAAGTATACTTTATTTACTAATTTAATGAACATTCTTAATTTGATCAAATTAGATAAATAAATCTTACATTGAAGACAGTAGAAAATATGTTAAGCCTCTCCAAAAAAAAAAAATACAATGTATATAACTCCTACACAAAGCTAATCTATAAAATTGTCCGGTAAAACAATGTGTTCGTTTGGTAAAGCTTACCAACCCCCTAAAAATACGTTAAACAATATTTTTTCACAAAACGAGATAACCTCCTCCATATATTTACCTCGATTTAGTAAAAGTATTTCCCTACCGCTTTCTCAACCGGATAAAATAGATAAGGATAGGACCAAATGAAGGAAGTATAGATTAGTGAGTTGATTGATTGATCGATCGATCCATGGATGAATGCCAAATGGGTCAACTTCAAATTACGTCACTTTAATTTTGTGGACATCTTTTTGTTTTATGGCATGGCATGTTTGGGAAGCAACATGATCCCACCATCACATGCATTGGCTTCTTCTTTTTGCAATCTGCTGTAACATTGTGCTAAAAGATCCATATCCCCTTTTTATTATTAAACAATAAAAAAAAGGATACATATCACTAAGAAAAGCTTGTCCAAAAAATTTGCTTTTTTTTAAAAAAAATAAAAAAAAGTCGAAATCGAGGAAATGGTTTTGAGTCCAAGTGAGGGCACCAATGGAAAAAGAAACCACAACCAGGTGGGGACAATTCCATGTTGGAAGAGATTGGCATGCATGGCTTATGTGGAAGTTTGTGTTTGGCTTCTTATTGGCCAAGAAATTCATTTTGGATAAACCATTCCTGGGTGGAACGTGTTTGGGAATTCGTTGGGAGAGTAATTTTATATAAGTTGAGGTAAATATATGAAAGGAGTTTTGTCTCGACTTATATGCTGCGTGGTTTCGACATGCTTTCCAAACAACCACGTTGCGTTCCCATCCCCATCCAAACACGGAGAGGCACAATAATAGTTGCTTCTCAATTATTTTGAAACAACAACCGAATCGTTGTCTTTCTTTTCTTTTTTTCCCTTTCAGAAAGAACTTAATATATACACTTGTATCTTTTTAGAAATCATATCGAACACCAATTAATCATCCAACAAGGTATCGCAGTCGCTAAGGAAAAAGGAACGAGGGGCTAAGGTTTATTCACTAAGTTCATGGGAAAAAAAGGCAGGCTAGCTTGCCCAACTCGGGGTTTAGGTCTGTTTGAGAAATACGTTTACAAAACTTCTAGCATATACTTACCCTATCGATTGTAAATCATGTTGTAAAAGTAGTTTATACCGCTCATTCACACAAATTTTTTTTATACGATGATGATTGAAGGTTGGACCCGTTGATTGAACACATTTTTTTGAGTGAAGAAATGATTTAATTGCATGAAATACTTACAAGGATAACTGTCCAAAAACATCACAAGTACAAAAGTAGAAAGAGCATGACAAAATCAAGCTAATCCTATGCTCACTCGGAGAGGGGACTTTATTGACAAGTCGGCGAGGCTGCATAGTTTTATTGCAGAACAATCTCTTATTTCTTGCTTCCCGTAGTTTCCAACATAACTTGCCAAATGATTGAACCATTTTTACTGGCTCTCGGTACAACATGGGCCGTGTTTTGCTTGGTGCAATAATGGAGTTGGTGAAGATAAAGTTTTACAAAGGATAGATATAGCCTTTTGCAACCTATCTTGGTTCCAATCTTTCCAAAATTCCATGGTCCCGAACCTTTCAATTGCAGCGTCTGATCATTGCCCTATTATCCTCTTTACTGATCAATAGCTCAAAATACAAAAAATGAAAAAAATTGAATCATACTGGAATTTATTTCTGGTTTGTAAAGATATTATTCACAATTGCTGGTCTCAATCAGTGTCGGGCTTGGGAGCAGAGAACCAAAGTCAAATGGCATGTGGGAGGAGAGAGGAATAACAAATTATTCCATGCAATGGTAAATATAAGGAAGACTTGTAATATTGTAATACTATCACCTCTCTTAAAAAAGATGATGATACATGGACTAATGACTAGAATGAATTATCCTTTAGTCCTCAATCACCTCAGCTCGGTTTACCAAGTTTTTATGGCTTATCACATGAACAAGATCTTGCCATCTTTAAATAGTGAGGAGGCTGATATATTATTGCTACCAATTACCATGGAGGAAGTTAGAGAATCGGTTTTTAGCTTACCAAGGGGAACAGCTCCTGGTCCTGATGGTTTTCACATAGACTTTTATAAAGATAATTGGGAATTAGTAAAAATGATCTCTTTCAGATGGTCTTGTTGTTCAGGAATTCAGAGCACTTATTCAAGAAGTTCAGCAAAACTTCTCTTATTCTAATTCCAAAATATGATAGACCTCAATCTTGAAAAAGACCCAAGACCAAAAAGTCTTTGAAATGTTTCCTACAAAATTATCTCCAAAGTCCTTGGTAACCGATTGAAAAAGTCTCTTCACTCCCTAATAGCCCCTAATCATTGTGCTTTTCTAAAAGGCAGATTAATCTCAGATAATATTATGCTTGTTACAGACCTAATGGACCGAATTCATTCAGCAAGACAAGGGAGGAAAAAATTGGCAGCTTTAAAGGTTGATTTTTTCCAAGGCCATTGATAAAAATCCTGGAATTTCATTGCTGCTGTGATGAAAAAAAATGAACTTTCCTTTTAGATGGGTGAATTTCCAACAATGCATTTTCACAGTTGAATTCTTTTTGCAATTTAATGGGTCAACTATTGGTAGTGGGTTGAGACAAGGAGATCCTCTCTCCCCTTACCTCTATATCCTCTCAGCCAATGTTCTCACAGCCATGATATTGCTGCGGGAGTTAAATTATAATTGGTAAGGAATTAAAGTCTGCACTAATGCCATTGCTGTTTCTCACCTCTTATATGCAGATAATTCACTCCTCCTTTTTGAATGTTCAGAGGAGAGAATAATTAGAGTAAAGCAAACTCTTGATAACTACATGACGATCTCGGGCAAGCTATTAATACTTCAAAATCTTTGCTGGTCTTCAGCCCAAATATTCCCTATCAAGATAAGCTCAGATTTTCCGAGATTCTTGGAATTAGTTTTTCTTCCCGATTGGGAAGGTATCTAGGAACATGGGTTGACCCAGGAAGGAACGTCTTTAATTTATAACCAAGTTCTTGAAGCTGTGGAAACGAGAACTTCCAAATGCAAAGCTTCTCTTTTATCACAAGCTACCAGACTTTACTTAATCAATTTGGTCCTTGGCTCAGTTAATATGCACATCTTATCTTGTGTGAAATTACCTAAAGAGTTATGTGAAAAATTTGATGGAAGATGTATAGACTTCTTATGGGGCTTTAAAGGTACTAAAAAGAAAATGCGCCTCCTCAAGAAGGATAATCTATTTCTCCCTTTGGATCAGGGAGGGATAATGATAGTAACACTCGCCCTATTATTGTATACACCAGAAGGAAAAGTGTAGTTTATGGTGTTTTATTTGTGGGTCAGTTATTGTTTTGCAATTTCAAGTAGTTATTTGTTTAAACTGTTGTGTGTCAGTTATTTTATGTTAGTGGGTCAGTTATTGGAGTCAGTTATGCCCTTGTTTTATATTGAGTCTTGCTGTAACCAGACACAGTTATGGATTATGAATGAAAGCATTGTCTTTGGTCTAGAATTGCAGATCCTAGTTCTAGAATATTTCCTCTCTTCCTTCCCTAATCCCTTATCTCGTAATTTCCCCAAAACTGTTTTTCCAACCCTAACAGAGGGCTAGGAGTTCGCCCAACACATGTTGTAAATCAAACTCTTCTAGACAAACGAGTATGGAGAATCATCTTTGTAGAACCTCCATCTTTACTGGCCTCCTCACTGAAAGTTAAATACATTGATTTCTCCCATGATCCTTTGACCAAAAAACCATATAATTCTTCTTGGATATAGAAAGGAATATTGGACAATGCAAAAGCAATTGCAGATAATTTGGAATGGAGAGTAGCTTCTGGTAGGTCTATTCCCGTCAACCACCACCTTTGGTGGCCAATGCATCGAGACTCTCAACCACCTCCTAATCTTCATACGGTGGCTGATCTCATACTACATTCCTCATTAAATTGGAACTCCAGATATTGGAATGTCCCTTTGGTCAATTTTCTCTCCTCTCCCCAAGTTGGTGAAAAAATTCTTGCTACTCCTTTGTCTTTTCTCCATAATCAAGACTGCCTTTCTTGGAAAGGAAATGCAAGAGGTGACTTTTCTGCTAAGGATGGATATAAATTGGGACTAGGTATCTCTATCTTCTTACCTAGAATCACAGACCCTTTCTGGATATTTTTGTGGTCATTATCCTTTCCTTATAAATTTTTGTTGTTGGTTTGGAAACTATTACACAAGGCTTTAACTTTTTGTGATATTTTGAGGTCACATCACTTAAATATATCTAGAAAATGCCTTTATGGTTGTGATCCGGATGAATCTCTAGAGCATTTGTTTGTTAAATGCCCATTTACAAGATCCATATGGTTTGGTTGTCCATCTTTAAGGATTGATACCTTTGATCTGTCTTCTTTTTGCTCATGGGTAGAGTTCTTTACTGACCTTATCCAGAGAAAGGAATTTTTATCTTATATATGGGATTATCATCCTACTTAATACAATTTGGCACAAGAGAAAACTTCAATTACACAAAGGAATTTTTATTTCTCAAGAGGATCTAACATAGATTATCGGCAAAATTGAATTCAACTCAAAGGCTTTCTTCTCAAATATTTCCTCCCCAGCTTTCACTACTCAAGAGTTAGCTATTGGTCTCCACAACTTTTTGGAGAAAACTTCAACAATCATCTTACACAGGAGGAAATTTCAGAGGAAAAAAATTTGTCATTTATTAATTTGTCATAACGATTCTCTTTTATGCCACTTCTGTTTGGCGAAAGGAGTGAGAAGTTAATCATCTTTCCCTCTTATGTGCCTCAGAACAGGTTTGCATTAGATACATCAGCATCATCAAGAAATCCCATATGAACACAGCTCTTTGAACATTTGCTGCACAAATAAGTTGAGCGTAAATATCAAGCAGATCAACTCAGCTAACTTGGATCCTGTTCAAAGTGACTTGCGTTTATTTTTTTACCTTCTTTTCATTAGTTCAAGGCATTTGTAATTCCCATTCCTTAAGTTCAAGGATTCATGAAGGAATATTCTAGAATGCAATTACAATAAATAAGAATTAAGGGTTATTTTTGCCTCAAAAGTTTTCGTGAAAGATCATTGGGCACTCGGAAGTTTTTGTTGGATCAATGTTTCCCTAGAAGTTTTATATAAGCCAAATATTGCCTAAAATCATAAAAATGTAGCAATTTCGCCCCACCGTTAGTTGTCCCAATCAAGTTTAGGTGGCTTTGCAATGTAGGATATCATACCGCCTCATCACCCAATCAAGCTAAGGTGGCACTCCAGAAAAGCACTTCTCAGAGGAATATGCAAGATATGAAGATGGAAATTCGATGAGAACGATACTGTATGTAGTTGGAAATTATGCTCTCGAGACTAATAATTGTTTTTGAGTATTTTATTAATTGTTCAGTTTCATTATCATATTGTGTTGCATGTTTGTTGTGTTAAACCATCATTGGATAAATCATAATATGTTTGTCTTAAATGTCAGTGGTTAGTCATCTACATGTGAGCAATGATGAAGTAAGACTGATATGACTTAGCAGAGGTATGGAGATATAAATCAAAATTATAAACACTTGTAAAAGTACAAGGTGTTGGACCGACTCACTATGAGAAAGCTACATGGATTAAAGCATACGCTTGTCTCATGTGCAACTACGTTATTGTGCCGTTTGATTTGAGATCATCATAGATTTTTATATGACAATCGCTTGGCTTTGGCCTAGTCAAAAGTCACTTTTGACCGAGTGATAATAAATGTTATGCTCAGGCCGAGTGGATTTTATGCAAAAGAATATGTATGGTCAAGATAGATTTGTCCCTCATATTAGTAGAAAGATATTATTAGACCCTTTGATGAGTGAGTCTGAGAAATGTACGACCATACTACGATGGAAAGGAAGTTTCATAATAAGATTACTCAATGATTGAGAAAGTAATAGTCAGGAATAAGAGGATGCCAATCTTTATGCCTCATCCTTGACCAAAATATCATGTGACAAAGAGGATGTGATATGGTTGTATAACAGGTTGTATCGGTTTATCGATCCTCATATGAATTGGGTAGTCAGAATGTTTTATTAGAGGCCACTTACAACTGTAGGCCTATATAGTCATTTGCCCACTACTAACTTGATATGGGCATATATGATAGTATACAAAAATAACCAAACATGAGCTGTGTTGTAAATATTGTGTGTGGATGTGTCAAAGAAAGAGTCCCACATCGTTTGGGATTGTGGGGTCCAAGTGAATGTCTGATAAAATATGATCTTGGACTAATAAATGAGCTAAGAGGAGATAAAGAGCTTGCACATGATAAATGTCACTAGAGACAAATCCGGCAATTTCCCCTTATCCTTTATGTGCAAGTTAATTGTGTATTGGACACCCTTTATTAAAAAATTTATGAAAATAAAATACTATTTTTAAATAAAGCTTTAACCATGAAATTTCGGTATTTAACGTGGAATCCGAAATTTGAAAATAATATTTTTATCAACATTTATTTTTGTTAATACACTATAATTTATGTATTCAAATACATGTCACCATTGATTATTTCCTCAAAAAGCAACGCACTGGAATTTATTATTGAAATCAATTATTATTAAACACATTTTAAGAATTATTATTAAAAGCAACGTATTGAAATTATTTTCCAAGATTATATTAAAAGCAATATATCATTGGAATTTGTTTTGGTGACATTTAATAGTATTTCCTATTAAGAGCATTATCAAATTTGAAAAAGCAACACACAGGGAAATGATTATGTGGCTGCTTCATTGTACTTTATAACACATTTAATAATATTTCCTATTTAAAGCATTATCAAGTTTGAAAAAGCAACGCACAGGGAAATGATTGTGTGGCTCCTTCATTGTTATTTATAACACAATTAATGATATTTTTTATTAAGAGCAAAATCAAGTCTGAAAACGACGTATATGAAAATAAATGTGTGGCTCCATTTACGATTTTGATTTTGATGGCTGATTTTTAAAAAACTGACGCATTTTCGTGTATGAGTATTGGAGATACAATAAGGGGTTTAAGAGGAGATGCTTAATATATTGCACTTGAGTTTTTGTACACCTTTCTTCCCCCCTCTGACATATCATTCTACTTGCTAAGTTATACTATTTTTACTGTTCGGCTCACTTTGTCTTACAGGGAGAATCCGTTTAATTCTAGGAAGTGTCGTATCTTGCTTAGCCAATAGTTGTAGAATAGGTTTTCAGGGCAGTGTCCTTGTAAGCGACTTGTGTTAATTTTTATTTTTATAAGTGTTACCATTTGTACTGTGATGTCCAGATTTATTGAATCTAAGACGTGTCTAGATTCAATGAATAATCTAGAGTGTGTAGATGTATATAAATTCATATATATATATATATGCACACACATTTATATGATAATGATATAATATATTGAATTTGATTTATAAGGATGTATTGAACCTTGGATTTAATTTATAATGATAGGTTAAATCTTGTATTTAATTTATAAGGATGAATCAAATCTTGATATAATATCTTTGTTCTGAATTATGGAGATAGATTGAATCCAATTTCTTTGACTTCTTATTCAGATTAAATAAATAGGTTGAATTAAATATGGTGGATTGATTTAATTAAAAGACAATTAAATGTTACTTGATTTGATATGATTTAGATTTTGAAATGGGTAAAGACTGTTTTGAAAATTTAAATAGATAGCTTTGATTGGTTATAAATAAACAGTTAGGACTTTCTAAGATAAAGAAGAAAAGAAGAAAGAATATGAGTAACTTTAGAATCAAACATCGAGGCACTAGCATATCGTTGGTGTTGAAAGCTTCTAAGCATCCGGTGATCTTTTGTGAAAACTTTCAAAACAAAAATGACCATTAACTCAAGAATTAATCATAGAATATTCTAGAATGTAATTACAATAAAAGATAACAACCACATTAAAATTAAAACAAATTATTGCCCATTCTCTCACTATCAAATATATGTAGCCTTCAAATCTTTTAGAATCTTCCATCATTGTTTTTTTCCTCTTTCTCCGTCTCTAAAATGAATTAGAGTAACAAAAATACGTTTATACAAATTGAGATAAAATTTATCTTACAAACTTATTTTGTTGATCGTAATCAAGATAAAATTCCTCTTTCTCCCATTTGTATGATATACGACGACCACCTCCACATCAGAACTTGTAGCGAAATTGCTTGTGTTTATTTTCTTTTTTGACTGATATAAAACTCTCAAGCCGAGCGTGCATGGAACTCGAAACAGAGTCAATAGCCTCCACATCCACCTATAACCGTGTTTCAACTTCTTTCACATTCTCTTCTCCTTCTCCTTCTCCTTCTCCTTCTCCTTCTCCTTCCCTCCTAATCATTTTTTCTTTACTTTGATTAGGACCAAAATCCGCGTTCCTCTATTTCTTTATCATTATTTTCTTCATTTTTCTAGTTATTAATCAACAAGTCTCTTGTCCGTATCCTCAAATTGAGCCCCCTTTTGATCTCTCTCTCTCTCCCACACTCAGCACGAAACTGCACAGCACCACCATCAGTCCCAAAAATCCATATCTGCGCGTTGCCGTTTCTCTTCAGTGCCACACGGATCACACACACCCCCTGATATAGACATGTATAAATACACACGCCATTTTGAGTTCTCTCCCTCATTACTGCTTTTCCAATTTCCTTCTTTCTTAACTTCCCCTTCCTTCCTTTTGTTCCGCATAACACTGTCTTGGGAATTAGACTCCCCCAACTTTCGCCATCATGGGTCTTGCTCTTTCCCGGGATTTGGCGGCTAGATTCTTGCTTCCCTTCCCCTTCTCTGAGAAATTCTCTGTTGATCTCTTCCCCAAGCAGTTAGAAAACATGATGTGCTTGGTCTCCCGCACCGGCAGGAATTTGCAGCGATACGACAAAGGCTGTCGCCAAGTCGTCGGGTGCGTTTCTTCTGCGTTTTCCTATTTCTGTCCTTCAAACCCCCAATTTCAAATTGTTTTTTTTTAAATTCTCATGTTGCTAATAAATAACTTGGGTTTCCGTGCGGTGGATTTTGCCTGTTAATCTGACTTGGCTTTTGCGATTATGCAGGTGCATTCCATACAGATACAGGGAAACTAATGTTGAGGGAGCTCGTAAAGAGGAAATTGAGGTTCTTGTGATTAGTGCTCAGAACGGCCGTGGAATGCAGTTCCCAAAGGTACTATTTGTTTCCCCTCAATTTGTAAACCGCATCTTTTCCATGTTACTTTTGGTTTCATGCTTTTAAGTCCTGACTGATTTGTGTATTGTTTGTTTTGCTTCATCAGGGAGGTTGGGAGATTGACGAATCCATGGAACAAGCCGCCGTAAGGGAGACTATAGAGGAAGCAGGGGTTGTTGGCAAAGTCGAAGTTAGCATCTATAAACACTTTTTTTTTTTGTATTCAGATTCTTATCAATTAGCCAATTTTGGATTCTTACCTTTTTTTTCTTGGATATTTTTGCAGAGTAAATTGGGTAAATGGAATTATAAAAGCAAACGCCAGGCTACTGTACATGAAGGACATATGTTCCCTTTGCTTGTCAAGAACCAACTTGAGGATTGGCCAGAAAAGAACATCCGAAAGCGAAGATGGGTAAGTATTCATATGATTTAACGCCATTCATTATGTCAATTGCGAATTATATATTTGGTAGTCTTCATGATGTGGCTGTTCTAAACTTTTCATTGATTTGCATGATTATGCAGTTGTCTGTGGCTGAAGCAAAAGAAGTTTGTCCATACGCTTGGATGAAAGAAGCGTTAGATATATTGGTCGCTAGACAATCTCAAGTCAAGCAGAAATAGAGCGGAAAATCTGTCGAGTTAGATGTACATTGTAGGTATTCTCTCATGGTTATGCAATTTCCAAGCAATGCAAGCACTGGGATATAACACATCAGAACAGCAAATTTCAAGTCAGGAAGAGGGAAATAAGGTGCTCAAGTTCTTGAGGTTTAAATTTCGTTTTGGCGCTACTGAAAGTGCAGCGATCGGGATACCAGTTACCCTGTAGAGTGTAGTTGAGAGATCTTGCAACGGAAGTCAGCTGTAGATATACAAAATTCAATTCATTCATTTTTTTGTATTCTTTTAATCTGATTCTTAATGTACAATAATGTCTGGTATTAATGATAACTCCTCATTCCTCTTCCGCCACTTGGCTGCCAAACAATTATACTTGCTTCTGTTCTTAACAATTCTTCTAAGCAATTCTAATGGAAACTGTGATAAACGTAGTTAACAATTTCCTTGGAGGCAATAAGAACTCGTTTGGAAGTCCGTTTGAAAATAATTTTTACAGAGTTCGAGGTAGAATATGTTTTATAGAATAGATTTTTGGAGAATAGTTTTTACGGATTTAGAGACAAAACATAAGTTTTGAAAAGTAACTGTATTTGTGAAGTTATTGGTTTTTATAGAGTTTAAAACAAAAAAGTAGGTAGGAAAACGGAAAGAAAAAAGAGGAAAGAGAAAATTTCTTATAAGAGAATATAATTTGACAAGAAAATAACTTTTCAAAACTCAGATTTTAAAGAAGATGTGAATATTTGGACGAAACTCAAGTTTTAGTGGAAATCTTTTCTTGGAAGAGCTCCCAAACGAGCTCTAAATCTAATAATAGCCATGGTGATTTTCCTAGGGAGAATCAAAAGAGGCTAAATCAAGAAGTTTGTAGTTTATACACCAAGAACCGCAAGCTAAATGTAAAAGAGATAAGATATTATCATTATTCATGATTTCTCTTAAGATCATTATCAATAATAGATTATTGATGGCCACCTAACTTGAGGAAAAACCAGCGAGTAGGTCTGATCTATATGGTTAAAGTGAAATATGAGATAAACTTGCTTGATGAAGGCATAGTGGGATGAAAAGATTCCCCAGTAAGCAGCACATAAGATGATAAGGTTGCATTATTGCTCCATTCTGATTGGATCGCTCAAAGGATTGAAAGAGATGTGTGGTGGTGTCATAGACGTTGTAATCAATCACTGATAAGTACCTTTCAACAAGCCATTAGACTCTGTCTAATGGACAAAACAAAAACTAGAAGATTTTGTGGTCGGTAAGAATAGGATTCATGTTGTTGGAACTAGTAAAAGGGGACTCGGTCTTTTAAACACAAGGTCTCTTTTGTGAGAGATACACTCATTTGAGCACAACAATACTTAAATCTAACTTAGTCATATAAAAAAAAAGGAAAATGATTCCTGTTTGACATATTTATTATGTATTTATGGATTCCATTATCATTATTAATGAGTAAGTGCTTTTCAATTAAAATCAACTCTAGCATTTTTTTTTATTTTAGAAATAGAGAAAGTCTTCAATTCAGTCTTTTTTTTAAAAAAAATGTTAAAGTATACTTTTAGTTCTTTATGTTTGCGTCAAGTTTCACTTTAGTCCTTTAAATTTTTTTTGGTCAAAACCGTCCATTTTATTGATATTCAACAAATATTACACACACTAATAGCCAATGGCCAAACCAGAAAACTCTCACAAAACCTATCAGTTACAACCTATCACACAAACTTACCAAACTTTATCAAACTATCCTAGTTACAATCACTAATTACAAAAACAAGAATTAAAGCCAAGCTAACCTAAACATTCATTTCTTATTCTATCTACCCTATCGTATAAAACCAGAAAACTTAAAATCTATCTACTGATTATTACTTGCTTCACCTTATCCAATACCTACTTTCCTGTCATGCTTTTCCTCCAGATCTCTTTCCATCATCTGCATCAGAGAGTTTGGTGGTTGTAACAACCATCCTTGCGGTACCAAATCTCTCATTACCATAGTTGCCATAAGGTCAGCAACTTTGTTACCTTCTCTTGCTACGTTCTCCAGCTTCCAATTGCTCTATCCCTTTGATTTCATTATCTTTGGGCATTGCTTCACAATGTCAACACTCATCCATTCACACCCTTTTGTCTCCTTATTTATCAGCATCTTATACAAGCTTTGGCAGTCTGTTTCTACTATTACTTCACCCCCCACCAGATATCTCCACTCTTCAATGCCTCCAACAGCGCCAAACTTTCAGCCATCAGGGCAGATTCTGCTCCGGTCTTCTTTCCTATCCCTCCAACAAATTTCCCATTCCAGTCCCTTCCAATTATTCCTATTGCAGCCTCATTTTTCTTGTGACAGTAGGCAGCATCTACATTCACTTTTATTGTTCCCCATTTAGGCTTTTTCCATTTTCTCCTTATTTCCTCCTTATTAGGCCTCTTCCTTTCCTTCGCAGCTGCATTCTCAAAGTCTCTTACCAATCTCATTGCATTGGTAATACATTCCCTGGCATCCACTTCAACCTCTTCAAACACTTTCCTACATCTCCCTTTCCATATGCCCCAGCAAATTCCAGCAAATAGGGCTATGTTTCTGTCATCCAAGCCTTCTTGCTCTACCATCCACCCTTCCAACCATCTATCCATTCTCTGGATGCTTCTCTCATCAACTTTAAGAGTCAAGGGAGATCCAAACCAGCACTGTTTTGCCCATGGACATAGGAAAATTAAGTGCTCCACTGTTTCTGCCTCTTCTTTACACAAGGTGCACAATGGGGTTACAACACATTTCCTCCTATACAGGCTTTCTTTAGTTGCTAGTGCCTCATTCACCATTCTCCACATGAAGTGTTTGATCTTGGGGGGCATTTGGATTTTCCATATGGTCTTCCACAGGTTCTTTGATGGGTTGTATGATGTTCCTGGGTCCTTCTTCTTTATTTTTTCTCCTTTTCTTACTGCCACCTTATACCCCATTTTTACTGAATACTGCCCATCTCTGCTACTTAGCCACATTAGTTCATCAGTTCGTCTTTCATTTGGAATTCTGATGCTTTTGATGGCTGCCACTTCCTCCTCTTTTAATATCTCCTGCAAACTTTCGAGCTCCCATTCTCCTTCTTTTATCAGCTCCTTAACTTTTATTGTCTTCATCTCCTCAGACAGCTCTCTTTCCTCCAGTTTATAATCTTGCATATTGGGTATCCACGCATCAGAAAATATATTGACTTTTTCCCCATCTCCAATTTTCCAGCATAGGTCTTCTTTAATGAGTTCTCTACCTTCAAGTATGCTTGACCATCCCCATGAAGCATGGCTACCTTTCTTTGCTTGCATGAAGTCAGTTTTAGGGAAGTATAGTCCTTTTAGAATTCTGCACCACATATCATCTGGATTCTGCATTATTCTCCATGCTGTTTTTGCTAGCAGAGCTTTATTAAAGGCTTCTCATCTTCTAAACCCCATTCCTCCATCTTCTTTTGCCATACACATTGTCTTCCATGCCTTCCAGTGGACTTTTCCTTCTTGCTTCTGTTGCCCCCACCAGAACTTTGCTACCATACTATCCAGTTCACCACACACCTTTTTTGGGAATTTAAAGCATGATATGGGAAATATGGGGATTGCATTGGCTACTGCTTTAATTAGTACTTCTCTCCCTGCATAAGTCAGTAAATTCTGCTTCCAACCTTGCAGTTTGCTCTTTACTTTACTCTTCACAAACCCCAGTGCCACAGTTTTTGAACTCCCCCATAGCAATGGGAGCCCCAAGTAATTACCTGGGTTGTCATTGCCCTTGATTCCTAGCACCTCATAGGCTATTTTCTTCTCCCTCTCAGTAGTATTTTGAGAGAAAAATATGCTTGACTTCTCCAAGTTTATAACTTGTCCATATGCCTCACAATAACTGTCCAAGATTTCTTTTAATCTTTTACAGTTTTGCTTCTTACCATTTATAAAAAATAGTGCATCATCAGCAAAAAAAACAGTGTGACAGTATTGGACACTTACTTGCCAACTTGATTCCCTTCAGCTTCTGTTTTTCTACATGCCAATTCATCATTCTTGATAGCACTTCAGTGGCCAAGATGAAAAGGTAAGGTGATAATGGATCTCCCTGCCTTATTCCTCTCTCCATTTTCACATCTGCTATTTCTTTGCCAGCTACATCAGTTTCAAGCTTGCAGATCTGATACATTCCATTGTCCACCCTATCCATTTTTCACCAAACCCCATTTTTCTCATGGTTGCTTCTATAAAATCCCATTCCAATCTGTCATATGCTTTATTCATGTCTACCTTCACAGCCATTTCTACTTTTCTCCCCTTTTTCTTCCTTTTCAGGTAGTGAAATGTCTCTTGAGCAATGACAATATTGTCCTGGATTAATCTCCCTGCAACAAATGCTCTTTGGTTCTCACTTATGATTTTCATCATTAAAGGCTTCATCCTATTAGTTATCACCTTTGATATTATTTTATACACAAAATTGTATAGTCCAATTGGTCTAAACTGCCCCACCTTTCCTGCATTTTCAACTTTTGGGACCAAGACTATATTTGTTTTGTTTATTGGCTTCAGTTCAAGGCCCTGTTGGAAGAATTCTTTCACCATCCTGACTATTTCCTCACTTATTTCCTCCCATGTTCTTTGGTAGAAACATCCAGAGAAGCCATCAGGACCAGGTGCCTTGTTTCCACCCAGCTGGAATACTGCCTGCTTTATTTCTTCTGCTGTAGCCTCTTTCTCAAGCATACTCTTCTCTTCATGTGTCACAGTGCAATCCACATACCTCATGACATCCTCCAATCTTCTTCCCTCCTTTGTGGCCAACAGTTCGTTGTAATATTTTGTGAAAGTTTCATTGATTTGTTCTTCTTCATCTAGCCATACCCCTTCTTCATTCATCAGCCTTATAACCTTGTTTCTGCTTCTTCTCTGGATTGTTGCAGAATGGAAAAATTTCGTATTCCTATCTCCTTCTGTTAGCCAGCTCACTCTGGATCTTTGTCTCCAATATTTTTCCTCCCTATCCCAGGTCTCTTTTATTTCCATTAGCAGCTGTTCTATCTCTTTCTTTTTTTCTTCATCCAGTATCTCTTCCCTTTTCAAGGTAAGTTCCACAGTGAGTTGCTCTATTTTTCTTCTGGCATTAGGAAATGTGTCTTTTCCCCATTTAGAGAGGACTTTTCTACATTTTTCAAGCCTTCTCACAATCTCTTGGGTTTTTGGCTCTCCTATTCGCTGATGAATTCTCCATCCTTCTCTAACTGTTTGCAGGAACTCTTCATGATCAGCCCAGTAGCTCTCAAACTTGAATTTTCTCGGTGCTCTTCTATTTTTATGCTCACACTCCATCACAATCATGTGATAGTCAGATCCCACTGGTTCTACATGGAAGACTACTGCATCTTGGAACCTCATTCTGAACTCAGAATTGGCAAGACCTCAATCTATTCTTTCCTTCACATGCTCATTTCCCAACCTGTTATTACTCCAAGTGTATTTTGGCCCCTGGAATCCCAGGTCCATTAATTCACAGTCTGCCATCATGCTTTGAAAGTTCAGGATTCTTCTCACATCAGCTGGTATCTTCCCCCATTTCTCTGTGTTATTACTTATATCATTGAAGTCTCCAATGCAAAGCCATGGCTCCTGAATTCCTACTACAATCTCCCTCATTTTATTCCATACTTCAACTTTTTCTTCAACTATGGGTGCTCCATATATAAAGGTTACATAATGTGGTACCTTTAACTGAGTGGAGCATAGACTTGTGTGAATTATGTTCTTTGAGCTATGCCATATGTTCACTTTCACCTCCTTGTTCCACCATAATGCTAGACCTCCACTCCTTCCCCTAGCTTCTACATAAAACTCTTCCTCCATTCTACATTTCTTTCTAACTTCAGTTGCCTTTTCTTTTTTCATCTTTGTTTCCATCAGGAAGATAATTGAGGGGTTGTTTTTCCTACACTCCTCCCTCAATTTATTTATTGTCAAGGCTCTTCCCAAGCCTTGACAATTCCAGCTAATGATTATCATGGCCCTCTGGTGGCTGTTAATGGCCAGCCACCATCACCTTCAGTCATTTGCCCCTCTTCATTGCTTACAGATGCTTTCACAGGTTCTTGCAGATCTCTTTCTCCTTCCTTGCTCTTCTCCTTCTCTTCCATTCTCCTTATTCCTCTACGTGACATTTTTTTGATAACTCTTATGTTTTTCTTTCCCTGCTTCTTCATTAATGTTATCTTTTCTGGAACAGATGCTTCTTTGGTTTCCACAACATATAACCTCCTTCTCTTCCCTGGAGGTGAGTCTTCCCTTTCTTCTACCTTTCTTTTCAACTTTATTCGTTTAAACCCCTCAGTTACCTCTGCTAGTGGAGATGGGTAGCTGTATATCACCATTGCCTTAGTTAAGTCTTCCTCCTATTCAGGGGAGTGTGTACTCCTTATTTCATCTATCTGCTCCTCTCTTGCCTCTTCATTTTTTCCTTCACCTTTTTTATTTTTTCCTTCTATTTGTCTGCTTTTCTGCAACTTCCCCCTCACCTGCTGATCATGTTCATCTTTCTCTTTGCTCTTCTTTTTATCTTCTAAACTGCTTCCTCCATTTCTCTGGCTGTTTTCTTTAGTTTTCCCTTCTTCCTTTCGGTCTGTATGGCAGTTTCCTCCCGTAATTTTGCATGTCTGCTTTACTTCACTTTCTTTGTTGCTTTTTGCAAGTTCTTCTTCCCACCCTGCCATCAGGCTCTTAATTGATCCCTCGATCCGTCTTGCTGTTACTGTACTCATCCAGTTTCCATACTTATCGTTTTCTTCATCATCGTTTCCATTCCTGTGAGGGCAGCTTCTTTGGTCGTGTCCAATTCTTCCACATTTGAAGCAGAAATTCTGCATACGTTCATATTTGACCTTGATCCATATTGGATCCTTTCCCGGTCGTTTTGTCCACATGCTTGGGATCAGAGGTTTGCGTGTATCAACCAGTACTCTTGCGCGCAAGTAGTTTCTTATCAGCAATCCTTCCCGTCTTGGATCCTCTACCATGGCTACCTCACCAATCAGTGAGCCTAATGTCACAGCATTTTCCTCATCCATTACCTCCAGCGGTAGATCATGGAATTGGATCCAAAATGGAGAAGAATTAAACTCCACTTCCTTATACACCATATATTCCTGCCAGCATTGTATGTTTAACAACATACCTTGGATCGACTACGGTCTTCCTTGCAGGATTCTCAGGCGATCTTCTTTATATCTAAATTCGAAGATGTATGCATTTACCTCCACATCTATAATCTCCAATTCCTCATTTCTCGGTAGGTTCTAGCCTTTACGGATCATCTGGATTACAGTAGTCCTGTTCAGCGCCTTATTTGACATTATTTTTCCTACCAGCGCGCCTCCGTTCATCCGTCGTTGTGCGCTTTGTCTCCACACCAGGTTCGCCGATAGCTCGCTCTTTGTTCCTTCCTCTTTCGAGTTTCTCTCCATTCTGTTTCACCTCTTCTCTGCTTCTATCTCCACGCTCTCTTCTTCAACCTCACACAGCCACACCGTTGTAACGCACCCCGATGTGGCTCGCTCTTTATCCCCACCGCAGTAGGCAGTGGGTCACACGTTCTCTCCGTCGCGTCTGACACTGAATCTCTCCTCTCTGGAGGGAAGACCAGCTCTAACGGCTGTAACTAACTCTCACGTGGAGAGAGAGTCGCTCTCACTGGCGAAGAGAAAAAATTGGTTAACCAATGTAGTCCTTTAAGTTTAAAAAGTGCACTTTTAGATACTTTTTTATTTTACACAATTTAAAATATCAAATGTGAGTATGCTTTGTCAACATTTTATTGTACAGTCATCAATTAAATTTGATGAGTCAGCAATTTCCGTTAAGAGAAACTAACGGCGTTAAGTTTCAGGGACTAAAAGTGCACTTTTTAAACTTAAATGACTAAAATAAAACTTGACGCAAACATAAAGGACTAAAAGTATACTTTAGCCTTAAAAAAATATGTTTGAACTATGTGGATAACAACATATACAGGGGAAGCAAAGGGACAAGGCATAGATTTAACAAGTGGTGTGATTAGTGTCGTGTGGAAAAATAATAAGAGAAGCCATTGGTGGAAAAGCAGGACATGTCTAGATCTTCCCTCTTCTTTAGAATCAGTCCTTGGCAAAAAAGTTTTTAGGCACAATTATTGTGTAAAAATTTTCTCCCATGGGATCAAATAAGCTCATATCTACGGCTAATAGAAGGCCATGTCACCAATCTCTTACAGAAAAACTCTCCAGTGAT
>JANTPZ010096685.1:0-10781 GCA_025593235.1 Vachellia pachyceras | reverse complement strand
CAAATATTTTTTATAAAAAATCAATTGTATTAAATGATGGAGCTTAAACAATTAAAGATAGAGTATTGTAATCCATGGAATGAGGAAGTAATGAAACATCGGTTTTGTATACAGTGTGACTAGAAAAGAGTTAAACAGCTAAATGAATGTCATTTTTCAAGTGTACGAGGAGATCATTGAAAAAATAGTGAAAGAGTTCACAAAAAAAAGTGAAAACTATGCATGCAAATCTCATTTTACATTTACATGCCAAATGTCAGTTTAAACTAGTGTTAGAAGTTACTATTTCAATGTGATTTACAATCTATAAGTATATGAAATGAATTTTATATCGATTTACATGAACGTGTTTTTATAAAGATAATGCAAATATGGTCTATAAATATGTAGAATTGGATTATAACTTCGTAAGATAGCGTGTTAATGCTCTTGATGCTCTAATATTTTAATAATTTGAAGGTAGTCTCACAATCATTCCATTGTCGTTTAGCTCGTGGTTGGGCTGTTGAAGAACAAGACTAGCCCAACTTTAGGCCCAATAATAACATAAATATATGGCTTAGCATTCCTCTAGCGTGTAATTATTTTATTTTGGATCTTTCCTTAATATTACTTAATACATCAATATAGTTAACAAATGTTTAGTACGGCGAAAGAAACTAACTCCTTATGACAAATTAAGTTTCATATTTTCATTGGAAGGAGTATCTACATTTAGTATCTGATGCATTGTAAAATTATTCATCGCAATGAATTCTTAAATAATGTGATAGTTCTTATGATGAACCCATATTTCTTTTACTACTCTCTCATCAAAAGCAAAAGGGTAAGCCAAATACAGAAGTATGAACAGTTTATCTTGCATGCATTTAGGTAAGCGTTTGGGCTCCTTCTAGCCTCATGAACATGAGATACAGGAAAAATCTCTTTCAAGGCATGTTTGGGTAAGCGTTTGGCCAAAATAACTTCTAGAAAAAAATCTCCTTCAAGGGAGAAGAAGATCAAAGCTACTTCTGCTGAGCTGGTTTGTGGGATCCACGATGATGAGAAAGCGAGAAAGGAGAAAGCAAAGGGGTCATTCACATGAGGTTATTTAATTTGGATTCTTTAAATGACATACGGGTAGTTAACATTGTGCTAGATGAATCTTTAAATGAGAAATGCTAAGCCATATTTTTCTGTTACACTCTTTCATTTAAATTATTTAAATGAGAACAAGAGTATATTTAAACAAACTAGCCCAACCTTTTATTGTCCATACACTCTTTCATTGAGAACTCTATTATCATTATTATAGAGAAATCTATTTCTAACATTGTGCTCATGCTCGTGACCAATTATAAATATTGAAATGTTACCAAAATACAATAATGCCCCTAATTCCCCTAACTTATGTCGCAATGAACCTTTGATGAGGAGAGTCTCAATTTTTTCAAGTTCCTGGATAGTGATATTCATATGAGCAAAATTTCCTATTTTTGACTGGTTATTACTTATACTTAAGTTATCATTCACTAAATTTAAATTGCAATGAATATTTGTTAAATTGAGTCTCAATTTTTTTTTGAAGTTCCAGCGGTAGTAATATTTATATGAGCAAATTTCTCATACTTGACTGATTATTACTTATATTTAAGTTGCAATTTGCTAAACCTAAGTTGCAATGAACATTTGGTAAATGAAGTCCCAATTTTTTCAAGTTTCAGGGTAGTGATATTCATTTAAGCAAACTTTCCTATTTTTGAATGGTTATTACTTATAACCGAGTTACGATTCTCTAAGCTTAAGTTGTAATGAATATTTGATAAATTGAGTCTCAATCTTTTTTAAGTTACAGGGGAACAATATTCATATGAGCAAATTTCTCATACTTGACTGGTCATTACCTATATTTAGGTTGAAATTTGCTAAACCTAAGTTGCAATGAACATTTGATAAGGGGTATAGATTTTTTTTTTTCAAGTTTCAAAAACATTCTTGTCTTTTTATCAAATTTAAATATTTCTAATTGATCCAATTGGTTTGATTTGGAATTAAGCATATTGAGCATTCTTATTTATCTTTTATATATTTTAAAGGTTTATTGGTGTCATGTTGCTTCAGAATAATCTCCAAAATATATTATATTTTGAAATCACTTGAAAGGATGACAAAATAAGAAGAAATCGCTGGAGAAATGACTCATAAATTGAAGTGAAAGGAGTAAATTTGCTTGGCTGATTAAAAAAAAATATGTATATTTGCTCTGGCTAATACTACGGAAACTATAAATACGTATTGAAGTTCAAGTGTGATCCTCAGTTCGTCTCCTGAATAACCTGCCCTCAAAATTCTCGAGAAGTACTTCAATTTACACTCTCAGTGATCGATATACATCGCTATATAGATCCCCTTTGAATTTTAGATTTAGATTTGAGACCTCTTTGATCAAATTTCCTCCTTCCTACTCTCACAATATCAAACAATGGCTTCCCCAGTTACCGACGTTGTGTGCGTCACCGCAATGGCTTCATCGGCTCGTGGTTGTTCCGAATCCTCTTGAAAAACCCTCGCTAAGCCTCCATGCATGCTGTCATATTCCTCATATCCGACGCCTCTCACCTCTTCGGACTCCACCCTGACGCCAAATCCCAAATCAAGCTCTTCGAGGTCGATGTGCTGGACGCCGCCGTCACCCGTGCTGTTGAAGGTTACTCCGGTGTGTTCCATTTGGCGTCTCCTTGTACTCTCGAAGTCCCCGTCGACCCACAGAAGGAACTGGTGCTTCCGGCAGTTCAGGGCACTCTGAACGTTCTAGAAGCAGCTAAGAAGTTCAACGTGAAGCGTTTCGTCCTCACGTCCTCTATTTCCGCGATGGTCGAACTAACTGGCCTCCAAACAGGCCTTTCGATGAGTCCTCTTGGACCGACTTGATTATTGCATTTTGCAAGCAAAATGGTACCCGGTGTGGCAGACGCTCGCGGAGAGAGGCGCGTGGGATTACTCGGAGAAGAATGGAACTGACGTGGTGGCGATTCATCCTGCTACGTGTTTGGGCCCTTTGCTTCAGAATGCTAGTAGTGCCGTGCTTCAACAATTGCTTGAGGGATCGAAGGATACGCAGGAATATCACTGGCTCGGAGCTGTGCATGTGAAGGATGTGGCCAAAGCACATATTGCTGTTTAAAAGCCCAAATGCTTCTGGTAGATATCTCTGCACCAATGGCATGTATCAGTTTTCTGATTTTGCCAACAAAGTGTCCCAGCTATATCCTGATTTCCCTGTTCACAGGTTTGCATTTTGCTTCCCATTTTTCATTCCTCTTTGGGTTTGTTAGCAACTGCTATGGTGTGAAGATGAAATTTGACTTAGATTAAGAAGTGGGTCATCCACTTTGATAATTCTTTTTTATTATGGCTGTTGACTTTGAGAATCATACCTAACAAACATGACTAAAATAAACAGTGCCTTCTACTATGGATTACAGAAGGGCTTGCATGAGTTTGCCCGTTTGTGGTTTAGTCAGTCTCCATCTGTCATAAAGAGATACTTGTTTATCTGTCTGCCTATTGTTCATTCAGACTATGTAATCCGATATTATGTAATTATTATCAAAAATTAAGATTTGTAATTTGAGCACCATGTTGCCTTGTGAAACCTTGGGTATAGATTAATTTATGTCTTTTTATCTGAGTTTTAAGGAATTTTGTTAGTTTGCATCCCCCCCCCCCTTCTATTTCCCCCCTTCTTCCCACGACCTGCTCCTTACCACCCTTTACCTACTTTCTTTTAAACTTCTAAGAAGAACTTTGTTTTGGCCTAACACTTTTGGACTTTGGAGCCATGTAGTTTTTTTTTTTCCATTCTGCAATGATTTCTGCTTTGGCTTGCCCCATTTTTTTATTATCTTGTTGGGCTTCCTTCCACTTTGATTTTCGCCAGAAATTTCCTCCCACTCTCTTCACTGATTGATGTTGTAGGTGGTTCTTGAAATTTTTCATCTTTAGTTCATGTGTCCTGGAGTACATTATTGGTCTACAGATAGATATCGATGATAAATTATACGTATGTTTCTGAGGCCTATACTATGTGTTTGTAATAATAGTTTGAGACTTCCAGTGCCTTCTGTATTATTTATTTTTTAGTACTGTGCTTTTTTGTTGTTATGTTCCATTTAATAGCTGGCTTCCCTATATTAGGGGACAATATCGAGGGATAGATTAAATGAGAACAATTAAAGTGTTAGGAAGATACTAGGTGGTAGGTTACTGATATAATAATATCACTATTGACCATGGGCCTGTGACTTTTCCATTACGCATGGAGTTCTATACTCTTATGAAGAGACACAGGTTCAACGCCCGATGGAGTAGTTAGCTGAATATGATGAAAAGTTGTGGTATGGGCTGGAGAGGGAGGATAATGTACTCTTTTGCTGACGTTAATTATTGGGGAAAATTATGGCAAAAAATCTATGCTTTCTAATATTTTCATAGTAAGTCTCTCAGAAATTTCAGATGGGGCCATGGGAAGGACGAAATTGGTCTCGGCTAAATTTTCATTTTTATACCAATGTTATAAAGTTATAACTTACATGAAAGTTTCCATCACATTATAGAAACTTTATTAGTATGCTTGGGAAAGTTGCCACAAAGCTGTAAAAATGTTACTCTACTGTTTCGGCGATTAACCATCATGCTTTGAGCAAGTTAATCCAAGCGGCATAAATATTACCAACATGTTATGGGCAAGTTACCAAGCTGTCTAGAGAAGTTACCACAAGAGTATAGGAAAATAATCATCAGGGTTTAGGCAATTAGTCCCAATATTAAGAGCAAGTTATCCTCAACTGATATAAATGTTACTACCATTATAGATGTTACTTTCATGATTCAGGAAAGTTACATCCCAGTTATAGCCAGGTTGCCTTCAACTTATAGGAAATTTGCCAACATTTTGAAAGAAAGTAGTCGTTACTTTTGTGGAAGTTTACACTAGGTTATATGAAATAGGAATTTGCCATAAAAAGCAAACATTACTTTGTATGTTATCTCAAGCTCGTAGGGGTGTCAACCCCAATTTACGTAGATGTAGTTTGGAGAAATTTACAACTGGGTATTGCAAAATTTACCATCAGGTTTGAAGTTTATTTGCCTCCATTATTTAGTAGCATTTCTATATCTTTTCTGTAATGGTTTGCAGTCCTGTAACTTGGAGTAACTTGCTCAAACTGCGGTGATTCATTGCTTCACCTATGCGGTTGCTTTTAATAATCTTGAAGTAGCATACTTAAATATGTTAGCAATGTCTTCGGGCAAAAAAAAATGTTAGTAATGTTTCTTTGATGTGGTAATAGCTTTCCTATAATCTAGTTGTAACATTACTATAAAAAAAATGCAAGTTTAACTTAAGGTCACTTTCATCCTTTCCAAAGCTTCACGTGGCCTTGATGTGTTGTATATTATAATTTTTAAGATGCTTCTTTGTAAATATTTAGGGCCTTCATAACAAGTTTCCTCAATTATTTTTCACCTTTGAGAAGACGCATTAATAAAACCTCCTCATGAACAGACAGTGTATAATTACACAAAGACCTTGAATTTTGTATTCTTATGCTCTGCGTCATATCCATGTCCTCTTGTGGCCAAATACCTAATGAGGCAAAACAAATTCAATTTAGGACTAGGAGAGACATGGGGTTTGGCGGGTAACTTGATTAATGATTCTGAAAAAATTGTTCACAAGTCAGGAAACGCTGCATGTTAGGTGAAATTAGGGTAAGAAATTGGTGAGAAGGAAGAAGTGTACTGTAATGCCACCTGATGAATCTTGACTCAGCTATATCTTGACCACAGCTCTTTATTTGTTACTAGTTATTCAAAATACTTGAATTCAAATTTATGATTTATAACAATTAAATAATGATTGCCTACTTAAAACGACATGTTTAAATTGAATGGGATCATCTGCATATCAGTTATTATTGTCTATTGTGAGCAATCATTAATTTGATGACTTTATGTTCAAAATTCTTCCCTCCCTTAAGAGGTGATGGTTCCCCCTCCCCTTTTTTTCTTTTCCCTTGTTTTGGGTGAAATTTGTTCTCATCTTTTTTCTTTACTGGATAAATGTACAATGATTTGCTTGGAGCAAAGTTCATCTAAATAACTGCTTTATTATAAAATGATTTCATGTTCTTTCTAGGCATGTGGGTGTAAGATCAGTTGGCAATGTATGTCAAGTGGGAAACAGCACAACCTGGATTTCTTTATTTAACTAAACTCGGATAAATCAACCACATTGGGACTCATCATCATTATGTGCATCGTATATGATTGAGTTTTTTGTTCTTTTGTTCCACTAAATTGTCAACTTGGTTTTTTCCCTCTTTTTTATTTTTATTTGGTATTGGGTGAGAAGTATGGGGTATTTGATATTACTGACTCATCTAGATTTGATCCACGGCGGACCCCACATAAGAGGATTCCCCATTAGTGCAATATTTTTTATCCTCAATACTTGAAACTCGATATCTTACTTCGAGGGTATGTGCTATCGAGTTTCTTTTACCCCATCTAACTGTTATTTTTAGATAGGGATTCCAGTGAGTGCACATTTAAGAATAACTTATTTTTAATGGTGTACGTAAATCAAAGACAAAACCATCTCAAAATCCTTAAAACCCATTAAACCATCTCGAAATCCGTAAAACCATTTCGAAATCCATAAAATCATCTCGGAAGCCGTAGCTCCTTTCTCACAACGAATTTTCCAAACACACACTAAATTGTCAAGATAGGTTTTTTATTCCTTAAATGATCAAGCGTACATTCAGAAGTCTCAACTTAAAGACATTACTTAGGAAATGAATCATATCTTTTTGTTTTTGCCCCCTCTTGATCCAGCTGACATTGGTATATGGGATTATATATCATGAATAAGAAATTCTAGAGAAATGAAAATCCTGAGGAAAAAAAAGGACACGTGTGAACCTCATGACTTAATCAGTGAATTAATTCACCTTCTGAACGTGGATTTGAGATCATTGGTCTCTCTTCAGCTTCAAGATTACTCCCTGGTTCTTATTATGAGAGATTCTTAATATTACCCTTTTAACATCATATTAACTCTTACTCTTTTTCTAGTTTCCACCTTTATTAAATAGGTGCTTATATAGAGAAAAATATATAATGCTTATTGAAATTACGAAATTTCTTATGAAAATGACTGAAGAAACCTTTTGAAAGGTCTTCTTTTGATAGAACCTATAGAACCAGAGGTGTAAATTTCTTTTAGTGGATTCAAATCTTAAAATGTCTTAATGTGATTTGATGGTTCTCTCTTTCTAACAACTGACCATAACCACATGCAGGTTCCCTTCAGAAACTCAACCTGGATTGGTGGCGTGTGTAGATGCCGCCAAGAGGCTCCTACATTTGGGATTGGTGTTCACTCCACTTGAGGATGCTGTACGAGAAGCAGTGGACAGCCTTATATCTGGAGGCTTTCTTAAGCCTAAATCCTACGAACCTTAGTAAATAAGTTTTTTCTTAAAAAATAGTTCTATTTATAGGATATAAAGTGAAACTCTTGTCCATGACTTTCTGTTTGAAAAGTGGAAAATATACAATGTTTTTAATAATGTTATATTGTTTAAATATATTTTTATCCCATTAGGTGGAGTCAACTACATGTATCGCTTATGGCACTGTGATATCTGTAAGAAAATTAAATCATTTGATAGATTATGAATCGAAATATCATTTCTGTATTTCTCTATCTCTTAGAAAACTACTTACTGATTGAACCTTCTTTCTATCATTTTATCATCAATAGATACCACTCTAATTTGTTCATGGATCTGATCATTGCACAAAAAATTGGGAAAGTTAAAAGAAACCAATTTTCCATCCTTGTGACCCAAAAGGACCTAACTTTGCTGAGTGTTTTGTGTTTTCCTTGTAACCAAAAGCTGGATAGGTTATTTCAAGTGAAGCTGACAGATGGGGCCCCATGAAACTTTATAGTATCAAAGACAGACTGTAAAAATCAAAATATGCTTGAAATCGTTTTCAGAGTTATTGTTGATTTTTTTTAATAATAATTTTTACTTTTTCCTTTTTTTTTTTGGCTGGAATTTTTTTACTCTCTCAAAGTTATCAGAAAATTTCAAAGAATCGGTGTCAACCTTTGAAAAGCACATATGAATGATAGCTTGGGCCTTGTAAATTTCTTTCAGGTCATTGTTTGGTATTATTACACCTCAGTAGTATTCGTATCTATAATGTTCCTTATTCTAATGAAATCTCATACATAATGATGATGATGATGATGATGATGATAACTTAGTTTACCATAGTGTAAGCATGATTGTTGTATTTATTCAATTTTTGAAATGGTGGAAGTAATTATGAATGTAATTATACCATATTTTAACTAGGAAATAATGTCATCACCTGCTTTCATTATACTTCTTTCCCTTCTTTTTTGAAAGTAGCATTCATTCTACACCTGTATGCCACTTTGTGATACTTTAGGATCATGCTAAAAGACTTTTGTCTTTTGGGGGAGAATTCTCTCCTCTAAAATTTTTATTTTTATTTTTATTACAATTTCAAAATTTTTAAATTAACTTTTAGTATTTTTGAAGTTTATTATTTGCTTTTTACAATTTAATGTTTTTGATAATAATTTTATAAAATGTCAAATTAAATCGTTAGAATATTGATATAAGGTTAAAGTAATGTTTGATCATCTAGTCTCATTTAATAGAAAATGTTAATTTAACAATTTTAAATAGTAACTCTACAATTAAAATGAACCCTGAGGTCCCCAGGTTAGAATGTCTAATTTAATTTTAATCTTTTAATATTTTAAAATTAAAATAAACATCCTGATTGGTAGGTTTATTCTAATTTTATATTATTAAAATTATTATAATCATGATTTATAAACATTTAATTAAGTCGGCAGTTAAATGATACAACTAATGTTAAAATTAAGAGATTAGAAATACATTTTATAACTCAAAGGAACTAAAATACTAATCTGAAACTTAACATGGACATAGGAAACCACGCATATTTTGGTCTTGATATAATTATTAGATTATTAAAAAAAGGAAAATTGGAAAGTAAATTTGAGAAAATGAATGTCACATTTTGAATTTTCCCCCTTTTTGTTTTATTAAATGGGTATTTTTCAAGGTTTATAGGAATTTTAAAGGATCAAAACTATTGATTTTAAATTTTAAAAAAATAAAATTCAATACAGTTGAGCTATAAAAACTCTTGACTAAACACGAGACTTATTCACCAGTTTATTGATATGATCGATTCATCGGTTGATCGAAATATAATTTAACCAATATGATAACAAACAATTATCCTTCCTTTTTAAAAATCATAATAATAAGAAGGGTTAAAATATACATTTAATCATTTAAATTTACATGAGAATTCAATTAATTCTTAAAATTTAAAAAGTACATTTTTAGTTCTTTATTCATAATACCGTCAGTTTCACTTAAAGGACAATGCTGACTCATCAAATTTAAATGGTGAATATATAATTTTAAAATGTTGATAAAACATACTTAAATTTTAAAATATAAAAATGAATATATAAAATAATTAATGTTTAAATATATTTTAACATCATTTAACTGTAAAATCGCCATTTAAATTTTTTAATTACGCATTTTTATTCATAAAATTTAAAAAATGTATATTTTAACACACAAAAAAGTGATTCGTTAGAAAATAAGTGGGGCAACTTGATGTCACTTTCATAGACCATAGTAATATGATCTTCAACTGCTACACACCACGCGAACATGTGAAACTCAATACAGGTGGTCACATCGCACGATTGTATATTATAAAGGGAGAGTTATTGGCTTCGTTTGGTTTCCTGTTGGAAACACCGTTCTAACTCCCAAAACCCATTCTCACGCAAGCCGAGATAAAATTTCTCTCACATAAAGTACCTCGGAATCTGTGTCCATTTTCCCAACGAGTTTCCAAACGAAGCCATTGTAAAGTCCCAAGAAAGGAAATTATTCATGAAAGAACACCATTAATAATTGGAACAGCTACCATTGACAACTTTTAAAACTTTATCATAAACAACTTCCTTCCTTGAAACCTTACAATTAATCTCCATAAAACAAAATTGGAAACAAAAAAAGTGAAATACATTAACCAGTCTTTTATTTGCAACTCCTTGTACCATATTTATAAGTTAAAGAGTGAAGGAATTTTTTAATTATATTTATAAACGTCCATATTTTTATTTTATTACATGTAGCAATGCCTTAAAACATGAGAAACCAAAATCAAACTAGGGAAAACTTGAAGGAACAAAGATTGTAGGGAAAATTAATTTTTCAGTCCCTCAACTTTTGATCCAATTGTAATTCAGCTCTTGAATTTTGACTCGGTGCAATTCAATCCCTATAGTTTTGACTCATTGTAACACAATCACTGAACTTTAACTCACTATAATTCAGTTCCTATATTTTTAACCATTTTCTAATTTAACCCTTAATCTTTTGCTATATATGATTTATTTTCTTAAATATAGGGATTAAATTATAAAATGGTTAAAACTATAGAGACTGAGTTATGTGAGTCAGTTCAAAGATAGGGTTACAATTGAGTCAAAAGTATATAGAATGAGTTACACAAAGTCAAAGTTCAAGAAGCGACCTTCAACTAGGTCAAAAGTTGATGGACCAAAAAAACTAATTTTCCCTAAATTATATTAACCTTTAAACTTTTCATATCAATGCACAATTTTA
>JANTPZ010096681.1:0-10303 GCA_025593235.1 Vachellia pachyceras | reverse complement strand
TTGAGGAAAGAAGTCCCACAATTCCCCAAATCCGCATTTATTGATTTGGCATTGAAGAGAGGAACGTTAATTTCCCAGACATCCCACACACACACACACAGAAAACCAGTAATTAAAAGAGCTGGTGGATAGATTTATTAATCAATAGAGGCCTATGGTACAAGATTTTCAAAGAATGAATGAATGGAGGGGAGGGGAGGGGAGGACGAAGAAGAAAATGGGATGTTGGGATCACAGCAGGGCAAAGATTTTGTGGTTGTACGTGGTAAATGGAAGTCATTCATTCAGAAGGGAGGAGACTTAAAGCTGCGAGTATGTTAAATCAAGGATCCCTCGTTAGGAGAAAAAGGCATATCCTCTCTTCATTGCCTCCCCCATTCAATACATGACCTTCGTACGGCACCACCTTCCCATAAAACAACTTACGTGTCTCAACCAAATATGTTTCATTTCACGTACGCTCCTCCTTCTGATTCTCATGCATGTTACCAAATACACTAACCAAAATTAAGACCCATTCATTAATAAAGCACGTGCTCGTTCTCTCTATCTCTCTCTTTGGACACAGATTCACTCACTGTTGTCTGCAAAATCGAAATAGTGCTTTGGATTGATCTTCGGAGATTGCTACAGGCAGGGTGAGGAATAACACGATGAGGACATGTAGGAATGGGGTTCGCACCGAAAAGATAAAGGCATTGTCACTTTAGGAGCCACATATCTTAGTATTATATATACGCGGTACAAACTTTGTCGATATTGGAGTCCTTTTTTCATACTTTTAAAATTCTCGTATCATTTATATTACTTGTATAGTCATTTCAAGTGAGTAACTTTATTTGTATTATTATTTTTTATTAATGTTGTGAGGTGTTAAACCTGACGTCACTTCTTTGTCTTCACACCCTGCCCTATATATTTACCACTTGTACTAGGAGTGTTAATTAAATAAATTTTTGTATGATTACGGGTCTACTTATTACGTAATACAGAAATAGAAGTATGAGTCTGTGTTTTTGTTTTTGTTTTTTAAGGGAGGGCATAATCGTGTTTTAATATCATGAATATTCTTCACCCATAACTGAAGAGAATGGTTACAGAATGGCGACGCAAAACGATTTATAACTACAGGATAGATTCAAAACATATGTACTAGATTAATCACTAAAGTGAGGATTCAAGAAATAAAAATTACATCGTCCCAGTCCTATCATGAGCATTTGTACTAGACATGCATTTCCTTATGAGAAAAGTATCTTATCGTTATCTCCTTGAATTGAGCATCTCATAATTTCTTTCCGCTTTGTTTTGCTGGTGGTTTCTCTTCCCGGTTATGGATATCAATGTTTGGCTTCTGTAATAGCTAGCCTCACCAACTCTTCTGTTAGATGAAATGTTGCGTATTCAATCCTACTTATAACATCATACTATTAGTAGGTTTATTTGGTACAACGTTTTCAAAAGTCAAACGCATGGATGTTTAACAGTGTTTTTTCATAAAATGAGATAATCTCCTCAACATATTTACCTCGACTTGTGTAAAAGTACTTCTCTGCCGTGTTCCCAAACGGGCAGTGTTTATCTCTTTAATTAAAAAAAGATATTGTTCATAGATACGGCTTGATGGGGGTGAATATTCTCTTATTAGTTGAGCCAAATTATTAATTGCCTTTGTCACAATAAGCTGTGAAGCTTGCATAGGGAAATTTCTTCCCAAGGCATTTCTTTGATTTGGATAACTAGCTTGCATTAACCGAAGAATTCAGTTATAAGGTTGTGAAATTCTCTCATAATAACGAAACGTCAAACAATGAGAACTAATTATCATAAAACTTATCATCAATCTAAATACGTCATCTTTTAACTTACATCGTATACGTCCTAGCATAGAGGAATAAAATCTTTACACAAGAATTAGTCCCAACAAGATCACTTGCCAATTATGCGATTTGACGCATTTCTTTATACATATTATTTCCAACGTATCGTCCAAAAAGTAGGGTAGGAATATTTCCTATCGTAGAAAATGGAAAGAAAAGTGACTTTTATTTTGGGTTAGTGCGCAATGTTACTTTGCTATGCTTTTCAACTTTCAATTTCTGCTTTTTTGTTATTGTTTTATGGTTGGTATCAATAAAACATGCAGGGATGGATAGGATCCTTCTGTGAAGATGGTGAAAGCGTTCTTTTTGAAAGGAAAAGGTTAACTCTTTGAATTTCAAAGGGTTGTATTTTATGAGAAAGATGTGTGCATACAATCATGATATACCAACTACTCCTTCCCGTTCTTAATTAATTTTAACTCTATGTGAGTTAAGCAAATTAGTTATCTTGACATTGTGTTGGTCTATCCAGATAACCTCAAGTAGTCCAAAGTTTTATAGTTAGTAAGTAAAATTAGGTGAAAATATTAAATAGTTAGATGAAAACATGTTATATTATGAAATACACGGTAGGTTCTTATAATAATGATTGAAAAGTGTGTGTATACTGCAAACAAAGACATTCTATAGCAGTTTGAATCCCGAAAAACATATTTTAACAAGAAGGTTTTAGCCTTAATGTTCATAACATGGTAGATATTAGTCTCGAGTTTAAAGCAATTTAGCTCCGAGTTAATAAAAAAGGTATTACAACAATATTTGTTAGATTTTATGAACTTTAAAAATGTTGTTATAACTATGAAAATGGTTGCCTAAGCAACATTTCTGAATTGCTGCGTATTCAAGTTAGCATTACCTATGATTGGCTAAGGCGACGATTTTTCCAACCCTTTCAACACCCTGCAAAAGCTATTTATCACACAAGAATATATAGGAATAATCACAACTACTCTTCCAACACCACCACCAGAAGTGCATTGTCAACTGTCCAATATTAAATTTTTAAAATATTTTTAATTTAGAGAATTAAAAAATTAGTAAAATTTCATTAAATTAATGAAAGTATACTAAAAGGGTATAAATATAAAAGTAAATAGTTTTTTTGATTTGTGTATAGGAACGAACGATAAGTCGATAACAGGTAACCGTCCTTGAATGTTACAGGAAGAAAAATTCGAAGGCCACTTATTTCTTTTTATGCAACATTATTAAAATTTAAAACAAGGAACAATTTTCAAATGTTGCAATAAAATAATTTAATGTTTCCTGCTTAAGAGTACTCTTATTCTAACAATTACAAATTATTGATCATTCCGCTTTAGACAGCAGTTTCCGTGTGCTCTTAAATATTTATTGCTTAAAGTTGAGATCAATAGCAATATGGGGAAAAACTATTGTTTATATATATTAAACACACACAAACAAATTGCAAACAACATTTTAAAAATTGTTGGTAAGTGAAGTGTTGCCAAAAAATGTTGTATTGGGTCCCTATGAGTTGCTGCATGGTACGTAGTTAGGCCACTCTAAATCATTCTTCCCCAGCGTATTATAAAGTGCCCTTTCATTAGTGGGTCAATCCTTGAGGATCCTGTTTATTCGAAGTCACAATCACTGGTTCCTTCTGGTTTTACACATGTCTTAACCGACCAGCTTAATCACCCCCTTGGATTTATTAGTCGATGGTACAATTCCCTTCGCATGAGTATAATATCTTATCTACGAGTCATTTCAAGAATATTTCAAACAGAGAATACTATTAAAACACGTTTATTTTATCTTAAAATTTAACAATTTTTCAATTTTACTGCTGTTTAATATACAATACACATTATTTACCTTATAAATAGAATAAGATGATTATACATACAACTCTTTAATATCTACATGATCTGTAACTAATTGTAGATAAAAAATCATCTTAACAAATAAAAGTAAAATTAGTGGGCAATGATATAATGGAATAGGAAAATATACACAAGACATTACCCATGAGAGTAGCAGGGTCATGTCAAATATATATATATATATATAGTATAGACAAGGACAGAAGAGCAGTTGCAATATTAATTCTGCTCACTTAATAGCCGGAGAAAGAACTCAACAATAAGATAACTGTTTGGGTTAGCTTGTTTTTCTTGTTTGTTTTGATCTGTTGCACGGAGAGGGAGAGATAGAGATCAGAGTATATAAATACATACACACACATCTATAGGGGGAGAGAGAGAGAGATAGTTGTTGCTAATGATTTTGTGCCTGCAAAGCTGAACTGCATAAGATCTGTGATATGCTTTTGAAGTGAATGGAAGGACTTTTCAAAGGTTATTCGTGTGGATTTGCTTGCATATGACTCATCACTCATGAGTGCCCTTGCCTCCGGCTTTCCTTTCCTCAGCTTTTCTCTTCTCTCTCTATCTCTCTAATATATATATATATAGAATATTCAGCCACCAATACCTACCTCATTCATTGCATGCATCTCATGTCCCTGGCTAGCTAGTCACACACACACATTCAAAAAATAAAACCAGATGAATAGAATGGATTATATTGTATAATCATCTAATCGATTTGATGGCCATGAACCTCAAACACAATCATTAATCACTCCTCGCCTCGAGCAAAAAGTATAACCCTATTTCAAACCCTTCCTTTATCAATTTGCTGCTATAATAATGTCTTTTTGTCCCACTGTTTGTTCAAGTCTTTTGTTTTTGTTAAATTAAATAATATATGACCGATGCCAAACGTGGCCTTAAATTGGAGAATCTTGGAGCATCAAAGCCAAAAGAAAATGATGAAAGTAGCTATGCATGTGTCATACATGACATAATTGACGGGGAAGAAAGCTTATGGCTCCATTTGGTAAAGCTTCTCAGGAGTCCAAAAGCACGTTCAACAGTGTTTTTTCGTAAAACGAGATAATCTCCTTCACATATTTACTTCGGCTTGCGTAAAAGTACTTATCTACCGCTTTTCCAAACGAGTCCTATATAGAAAATAAAGGCCGGGCAGTTTGTATTATTAATTACTTCTAGCTCTTGGCCAAAAGAAGGATTTTTGTTTTTTTCCTTTTGCTTTTAATAATTAACTGTGTTTTGTCAAATTAAAATAGATCCCATATTATTTTTCAAAGTCATAGTGATTATGAGTCAAGATTATTTTTACCCTTTTCACCTTTACCTTTTGTTGATTGGGGTCTCACTAACAAAGTTGTCTCATCTACTTTGAGGAGCAAATCTAAAGTGCCTCGGCCAAATTAACCTCCTTAGATCCATCAGTGGCCCATTTTATCCCCACTTTTAACCATTTCACCTTAAAAAGTAAAACATTATTAACCCACAAAAGATTCGTATTAATTTCTGAGTTACATATGAAGATGAATGTTCTAAACAAGAGTAAACAACCTAAGATATCTTTATGTATAACGGCTAATATATATAAAAAATAAATGTTTTAAACTCCCTCCCTCCCTCTATGTGTATATATAAAATATGTATTAGTTAATCGAGTACTTGTCAACATGAGTGCTTGTGTCCCTACGTTTATCGCTTTGTCAGAGTGTCAAATACAGACGTGGGACTGATAGATATGTTAATCGGTGTTAATTAATAATTAATGGATTAAAAAATATTATTTAAATCCTAGCTAGTGACAACCCGACATTTAAAAAATGCAGTGGTTCAAGGAACTCATGGAGTTGGGTTTGTTAATTTAGATCTGCGAAATTGAGAATACAGTACGTGGGATTTAGGCAGATGCATATGGAAATTAGAGAAATGAATTAAAAAATAAAATTAAAAAGATGGTGATTCGAGCCCAGGGGGACAAAGCTGTCCCTACTGTGTATTGGAATATGAAATCAAAAGGTGAAAATCGCAAGCAACATATTCTTTCTGTACTGCCTTGTTTGGTTTCCTTTAAATGGCCGGGCCATTTGGAGCTGCAAAACTAGCTAGCTAATCCTATATTTATATTCATTTAATTGCCAATTAAATATTCTTGAGGCTTATCGGTAGAAATAATTAAAAAGATAAGATCATAATGCGAATGATATACTCCAATTTACGTCTGATTAACGAGTTTCGAATTTAATTGTCCATAAAAGAGATGGACCCATGAGGGACAGTTTATAATACAGAGTAATGATCGATGCATGTGCATGGACTTTTTAAACGCGTACACGTACTTATAATGATATTATTATCTTTTGGGGAATAAATTATAACTTCCTTTAAATATGTACAAGCAACCTACCCATAACGTTTCTTTCTTTCCTCTCTCCCTGTAAAATTTATACACTATTCCCTTCAAGATCTAAAAAACGGACACACTAGCGATACATCGATGAGTAAAATTTTAGATGCAAATTTTAAAAGGGTAAGATTAATCCAACATCCTGAAGTGTTTTTTTAAATGCATCCAAAGTTATAAACTGTCAAGAGTAAGATTGTACCACAAAATAATTTTAGGATGTTGTGCGCACATGTAAAAATACTTCGTAGTATTAGATGCACTTTAGTTCAATTTAAAATTCTAATTTTAATGGTAAAAAATAGATTACATCAGATGTTATAAGTATGCAAACAAATCGCTCATAAGTGTTGCGCACACATAAGTAGGTAGTATAATAAGCAAATATACAATTGATGGTAGAAAGAGAGGGATGTAATTATTTGATATAAAAATGGAAGTAATTATTTATTGTTGAATGGGGAGAAGTTGAGAGAAAACTGAAAAGTGAGGGGGGGTGAATGATGGGGCATGGACGAGAGATATGGGGCCGATCAGTTGAATGAAGACAGAGACTGCTTTGCCATAAAAGCGTATGAGAAGAGTCCCAAGGCTGTGAACGGCTTTGGATATTTGGTGCTCCATAAATGCCACCCCCTCCTCTCTCTCGCGCACACACTTGTGACTCGACACACTGTTTCCCTCTTTGATGCCTCTCCCCTTTTCTAATTTGCATCAGTGGCAAAAAGAACGAGGAAACCCCACATGGACTTCCTCTGACACAAAGCCCCCTTCTCCACCCAAAAGCTATTACCCTCATATATACACATAATCTTAGGGTTTATATGTAGTTGATTACTACAATACGTTGCACACATACACACTCTTACGTATGTACCATAATGCCACATGGCTTCATTATTTTCATGAACGGTCTTATCAGTGTACAGTAGTTGATAGACGAAGGAGCTGTGTGTATGTACTGTACGAGGCATCGGTATATGCTGCCAATTCCTCCAACCACCTCATGCGGGGCTCCACCTCCCCTCGCTGATCACTCTTCAGATTTCAGCTATATACCTTTGCCTTTAATTCCCCCCCCCCCAAAAAAAAAAAAGCTGCCCTCCAGATCGATGCATTTCATCATCTCAATCTATTATACCTTACCCAAGTTCTCTCTGGGCCATCATCATTTCGTTCATCCACCCTTTTCAATAAATCTTTCTCTATCGTATCCTCCTTTTTATATATGGTCATATATTCTCTTCATAAGCTGATATTTTTCCCTTCAATTTTCCCGGCGAGTTTCCATCATAAAACTATGGGCCAAGAAACGGTATTAATGAATTCATTCAAGTCTTTACCCATATCGAAACACTATACACATAGATAGAAGAACGTGCAATTTTGCAAAGAATATACGTGTGTGGCAAATAAAAGATTTAACTTTGTCAGCCTCCTTAGCTTCTTGTTACCCACTAGCTAGCACGTACTGAGCTTCAACTTGATCATCATCTGCATATCTTTTCATGTACATATTTGTGGGTGACACGGAGGATCTTAAGAAAGACTTGAAAAAAATACCCACGAGTTTTTGTCCCTGCTCAACCAATATATATATTATTCTCATTTATATCAAAAGTACATATGCTTACTTCAACATTGCCCATCCATCTAGATACATACATAGTATAGGATGGAGAACTCCTTGAACGTATATTCAGAAATATCTAATTTGCTCAAAACAAATTCATTTTGCTAGCTGTTGATAATCTGATATAGCTCTATCAGGAAATTTGAGAAATATATAAATAAAAGAGGATGAATTTTGAGCTATTGTATATATATTCTCTGGGGTATGCATCGCTCCTTTATCATAATTAGAAATGCTTTAGCCATAATAATTTACTTACAATTTATATATGCTAGCTCCTGCCCAATTTGAAAACCTAAAAAGAAGACATTCTTATTTATGCAATGCCTGAAGCAGTACTTGAGAAGAGAGGTTTTTCTAAACCAAGATGGCCAAAAAATTCAATGATGAGAGGTCAACTTTTCAGAAGAATCAAGTTCTTTAATGATGTCTATTACATCCCTGATATCCCAAAAGAAGGAAGGCCAAACAAATTAATATCCGATGAGTAAGAAGACGACTCAACAAAAGGAAGGGGGGAAAAATTCATAAAAGCTGGCTTTCCATTTAAATTTGACGTACGTACTTGATTATATATATAGTTCTCAATACTAAGAAGCCATGATCGCTATTAACCCCACTGATCCGTTGGAAAAAAAGTTCTAAGATAATTCACATACATATATATAAAATCACGAATGAGTGCGCTGCTTGGCTTTGATTCACTGGGTGGAATCATTATCTTGCTCTACTTCGGATGCTGGCTCATCTTCTTCTTCGAAGCCATCGATCCCATAAGCAGCATGGCCACTCCCAAAAGCCCTGATATGATCTTTAAGCGACCTCTTGTGCTTAAAATCGGAGCCACAAATACAATACCAAAGCTTGCCACAGTTCTTCTCATGGGTTCTCCAATCTCCTCTCACAGCAAAAGCCTTACCACATTTTCTGCACATGAAGGGCTTAATCCCATGCTTCCTCTTGTAGTGTGTCTGAAGGGTTCTAAAATCCTTAAGGGGCTTAGCCCTTGGGTGGTCAATGTTGTTCCTGCAACCTGGGGCACAGCAATAGCAAGGCAGCCTCAACATGCCCGTTGGTTGTGTACCTCTCAGAGATTCTGGCCCTTTTCTGTACTGCGATCCATGCCCCCACATATGCATCTGATACATTTTGCAAAATTAGGGACATTCCATAAGAAAAGATAATCAAAAGCTCTAATTTTGCAGTTTAACCTTTTACAACCTTAACACAAAAAAGCACACAAAAAAGCAAACTGTCAGTAAATCTCAACGAAATTCCTTATATGTACTATACATATGTTGTTCAGCCACAAGCTGTCCTCTTATATGCGAGGCATGGGCGCGCGCACATATATATAGTGCGGTTACACATGTAGCTGGAGGTTTGTATATTCAAGGCAGATCTCAGTCAGGTAAAATAAAGGAAGACCGTACCCAAATACTTGATCAACCAGGTGCAAAAAGCTCGGACATGAAGTGCCTTTACGATTTGATTTTCATTAATCACGATCACGAATATATATTTAGACACTATAATAATTTTCCGTGGAACGATATGTAGATTTTACCCTGAATTTTTGAGAGATTAATTTTATCTATACATTGAAGCATTGGATTGGAGAATCTTTGGAACAAAACACCGCAAATTAAGATAGGATCATGATGTGGATCTGGCTAGCGTGGAAAAGAAGTAAATTAGGACACAAGTAGAAATTATGAATACGCAAGAGAGAGCATGAAGGAAGCGTTATATCCCATGTATATATGGGGGTTTTAAAAGGATCACGTCGCTGTTTGGATTCAGACCGAAGGGCCTTAGAGAGAAACAAATTGGGGTGTAAGATTAATATCATCGTCTGAACGATCTGGAAGAAACACTGCAAAATTGTTCAGTTATATGCAGCTGCCAAAATATGGAGCAGTGGAGCACGGACTTCAATGTATAGTAAGGACATAATTAAGGAACAATGGCTGATGAGTAGTTTAATCCCCGAAAAAGGAAAGGGACTGATGCAAGACATAGTTTGAATCAGGAAAAGGAAAGATCTGTTTAATTTGCTCATTGTCAAGCTCACAAATCGTTTAATCACCATGCAATTTTTTCAAAAAAATAAATAATAACTTTAATAATTATAGTAAGGAATCAATAAAAATGACCCAGGAAGTAAGGGGGGAAGGGGAGAAAAGAAGAAGTGTTCGGATTGAAAAATGAAGCCATCTTTTCCCTTTTCCACGGAAACATGTAAGAACCATTACGATAACTCAAATCTGGGAGAAAAAGTGAGATATATAGACAGAGAGAGGGAGTTAAGAAGAAGAAAGGAAGCTCTTTTAGAATTAAAAGAGAAGAGAAACACCTGCATGTTGTTGTAGCGGTTGAAGGTTTTGGAGCAAACAGGGCAAGAGAACTGGGTAGGACCAATGAGAATCTGAGTAGGAGTAGGGATCCAGTACTGGCCCTTGTTGATCCTGGAGAGTCCGGAGCATGAATTATCAGCAAGAGCATCAGAATCTGGTGGTGCTTCTTGTGGGTG